>VSMD01095625.1:0-193235 GCA_008750895.1 Mirza zaza
GTCTGGCGTTTTCATTTGGTCTTTGGTGTGTTTTTCTTGTTGTTGATAAATTGGTTCCTGATGGCCTTTAAGTATTTCCCGTCTAATTTGGTTCTCCACACTATTGGTTTCTTGGGATTTTAGAGGCTAAGAGGGCTTAGCTTTCATTTTTCTTATGAATGTCTAGCTTTTTCAGATGGGTAGACGACTTCATTTCTCTGAACCTCGGTTTTCTGAACTGTAAAATGAGGGTAATACTACTAGTGCCTGCCTCTTAGGGTTATTGTGGGGATTAAATTAATTTATACACAAAACGTGTCTAGAACAGTGCCTGGCACATGGTAAGCCTCAGTGAGTGCAAGCCACTCTTACGAGGCGAAGATGGTGATGCTGGCGAGGATGATGTTGTTGTCATAACAACGAGGAGTGGGGTGGAGGCCGGAGTGGCTGCCCAAAGAGGCTAAAGCCAGTAGAAGTCACTCCAGCAACGTAGCAAGTAACAAGGCCATATTAAGCTTATTGTACTCAGTAATAAGCAAACTGTTTTTAAAAGCATGTACTGAAGCTCAAGGAATTTATAATCACTCAAATCAGCAGATGTTGAGAGACTCCCTCGTGCAGGACCTACTCTAGGCTCCGAGGATGAGCCACTGTTTGTGAATGACAAGTTTGCTGCCCTGAAAAGCAAATACAACGCCTAAGTTTACATTGTGCTAAGTGCTGGGAAGGAAATGAAACTGTGGCATGCTGTGATCGATGGCAGAGGTCCTCCTGGAAGAGGTGACATTTGGTCCTGAATCTGAAGCAGGAGGAGGAGCAAATGCAAAGACCCAGGAGTGGGCACTCATGTGGCAGGAGACAGCTGGCATGTTTCGAGGACCCCAAAGAAAGTCAGTGTGGTTGGAGTGCAGTGAAGAGTTGAAGGGCAGTACTAGACTTTTTACGTTCATATACAATTGGTAACTTTTGTGAATGGTTCAACCTAATAGATTGTGCAAGAAGGTGCAAAATCCCAATCATGGTCGTGGTTGAACTACTGGAGATCTTGTGTAGAAACTACTTTGTGTAAGAAGAAGATGTCATTCATTGGGTGAGCATTTATTGAGCAACTGCTTTGCCCCAGGCACTGTGCAGGCCAGGAAACACTGGTCAAGAGGATACACAAAGTCCATGCCTTTGCACACAGATAAAAAGTAAGTAATCAAAAAAATAAGATGCATATACATTGGGCTAAGTCCTAAGAGGGAAATAACAGGGTGATGCATCAGAAAGTGTAAGGGAGTTGGGTGGTCAGGAAAGGCCTCTTGGAAGAGGTGACATTTGTGGTAGGACCTGAGTGGTGAGAAGGGAGCCACCCAGTGAATGAAGGTGTTCCAGGCAGAGGCTCTGGGGGTGCAGAGGACCTAAAGTGGGGGATCAAGCTTGGAGAGGCTGAGTTAGAGCTGAGTAGGAGGCCAGTGTTGGCAGCAAAAGGGGGTGCAGGGGAGTCGTGGACGTGAGATCTGAGAGTAGGGACCAGCACAGACAGGGCTCTGCCCACCAGGTCCAGAGCAGCAGGATTTTCTTCCAAAATGAGGGTTGCAAATGTTTTCCGTAAAGGGCCAGATAGTAAATATTTCAGGTGTTGTGGGCCGTATGTCTCTGCTGCACCTACTCGATCCTGCCATTGCAGCACAAAAGAGGCACAGACAATAAGTTAACGTGTGGCCGTGTTCTTGTAAAACTTCATTTACAAGCTGGACATGGTGGTTCACGCCTGTAATCCTAGCTCTCTAGGAGGCCGAGGCGGGCGGATTGCTTGAGGTCAGGAGTTCGAAACCAGCCTGAGCAAGAGCAAGACCCTGTCTCGGCCGGGCGCGGTGGCTCACGCCTGTAATCCTAGCTCTCTGGGAGGCCGAGGTGGGCGGATCATTTGAGCTCAGGAGTTCGAGACCAGCCTGAGCAAGAGCGAGACCCCCATCTCTACTATAAACAGAAAGAAATTAATTGGCCAACTAATATATATAGAAAAAAATTAGCCGGGCATGGTGGCACATGCCTGTAGTCCCAGTTACTTGGGAGGCTGAGGCAGCAGGATTGCTTGAGCCCAGGAGTTCGAGGTTGCTGTGAGCTAGGCTGACGCCATGGCACTCACTCTAGCCTGGGCAATAAAGTGAGACTCTGTCACAAAAAAAAACCAAAAAAACCCCGTCTCTACGATAAATAGAAAGAAATTAATTCGCCAACTAATATATATAGAAAAAATTAGCCAGGCATGGTGGCGCATGCCTGTAGTCCCAGCTACTCAGGAGGTTGAGGCAGGAGGCTGGCTTGAGCCCAGGAGTTTGAGGTTGCTGTGAGCTAGGCTGACACCACAGCACTCACTCTAGCCTGGGCAACAAAGTGAGACTCTGTCTCAAAAAATAAATAAATAAATAAATAAAAATAAATAAATAAAGTCATGAGAAGCTATTGAGGGTTTTGAGCAGGGGAATGGAAGGGTGGGATTTATGACAGGAAAGTGTGAGGACATGGCATGATGCTGGAAAGGGGAGGTAACCATGTATATTGGGCAACCAGTTAGTCATTCAACAAACACTGAATTCCCGTAATACGGATGGTGCTGCCAGAGGGGACCTGGATTGGAGCTGTAAGACACAATTCTAAACTCATGGACTTTATAATACAGCAGGGGAGATTTGAGAGCAAATAAAAATATCTATTAATACAAACTTAAAGGTCAAAAGAGAGGTATAAAAAAGGAAAAGTTGCATTGAAAAACAGCAAGGTGGCAGACAGGTGCTTGGGGCAGAGCGAGCCGGCAGGAGTTTAGGGTGCAGAGCTGGCCCTGCCACACCCACATTGGTAGCTCCTGGGAGGAGGGCATGTGCAGGCGCTGGGATTTTGTCCTCAGTGGGAAGAGAAGGCCGTGGAAGTTTTTTTCAAAATTGTGGTAAGATACACATAAAACATAAAATTTACTACTTTAAAGTGTATAATCCAGTGGCTTTAAGAACATTCACAATGCTGTGTAACCACCACCACTGTCTGGTTCCAGAACTTTCTCATCCCCTAAAAGGAAACCCCGTACTTCATCCTGCCTCTCCCTAGTCCCTGGTTACCATCAACCTACCTTCTGCCTATTCTGGATGTGCGGTACAGATGGGACCCTACAATGCATGGCTTTTCATCTCTGGCTTCTTGCATGAGGTTCATCCGTGCTGTGGCACGGATCAGTACTTCATTCCTCTCTTCGGCTGAGAAATGGTCCCCGTGTGGATGGGCCACATTTTGTTTATCTGCTCATCAGTTGATGGACATTGGGGTTATTTTCACCTTTTGGCCCTTATGAACAGAGCTGCTCACGGACCGTTTGAGCAGGCAGGTGACATCTCCTTGTTAACAGGATCCCCTTGGCCGTCTGTGGGGCAGAGCCCGAGAGGACAGGAGGGGAAGCAGGGGCCAGGGAGAACCACGTACACAGTGCAACCCTCGGGGGCTCGTGCACACCAGTGAAATTGGAGCAGAATTCCCAGGTGATTCTATTTTATTTTTTTCCTTATTGATTGATTGGTTGATTCATTTTTATTTTGAATAGAGACAGAGGTTTCACTCTTGCTCAGGCTGGTCTCGAACTCCTGACCTCAAGAGATCCTCCTGGCAGGGCGCGGTGGCTCACGCCTGTAATCCTAGCACTCTGGGAGGCCAAGGCGGGCGGATTGCTCAAGGTCAGGAGTTCAAAACCAGCCTGAGCAAGAACAAGACCCCGTCTCTACTAAAAATAGAAAGAAATTAATGGCCAACTAAAAATATATAGAAAAAATTAGCCGGGCATGGTGGCGCATGCCTGTAGTCCCAACTACTCAGGAGGCTGAGGCAGGAGGATCGCTTGAGCCCAGGAGTTTGAGGTTGCTGTGAGCTAGGCTGACTCCACGGCACTCACTCTAGCCTGGGCAACTGAGTGAGACTCTGTCTCGAAAAAAAGAAAAAAAAGAGATCCTCCAGCCTCAGCCTCCCAGAGCGGGAGGATTACAGGCATGAGCCACCATGCCTGACCCTCAGGCGATTCCAAAGTGCAGGAAGATGGAGCACTGAGAATGTGGGTGGAAGGCAGTGGCAGTTCTGGGTGGGCGGGGATACTGGCACCCGTGGAAGGGCTGGAGATGACAGAGCAGAGGAGCCACCTTCAGCTTGTACCCCCGGGGTTGCTGAGGGTGGGCATGAGGGCTGTGAGCAAAGGGGGAGTCAAGATTTGAAGCAACCCCCTGCAGGGCGACTCTGTTGACCCAGGCCAGAGCACTGCACAGGAACTGCTTAGGAGAGCAGAGGATGAGAGGTCCCTTAGCCACCCACCCAGAGAAGTCACACTCGCAGGGGCAAGGAACCAAGAAGGCTTCCAGGTGAAAAGTCAGGAAAGGTACTCCACATGAGGCGACACCTGGGATTTAAAGGGTGGGTGTTATTTCAACAGGCAGAGCCCTGAGGGAAAGGGGGTATCCAGGTTTGGGGGGACAGTGTGATACTTGGAAACAGGTGAGCACTCCAGCTTCCCTGAACATGGAGGAAGGTGAGGCAGGAAAGTCAGGTGAGGAGGCAGGTGAACTAGGCCTTAATGGGGGAGTCAGGGTTTTGTGTAGGAACTAATGTAGAATTGCTGCAGGTTTTTTTTTTGAGACAGAGTCTCGCTTTGTTGCCCAGGCTAGAGTGAGTGCCGTGGCGTCAGCCTAGCTCACAGCAACCTCAAACTCCTGGGCTCAAGCAATCCTCCTGCCTCAGCCTCCCGAGTAGCTGGGACTACAGGCATTCGCCACCATGGCCAGCCAATTTTTTCTATATATATTAGTTGGCCAATTAATTTCTTTCTATTTATAGTAGAGACAGGGTCTCGCTCTTGCTCAGGCTGGTTTCCAACTCCTGACCTCGAGCAATCTGCCCGCCTCGGCCTCCCAAGAGTGCTAGGATTACAGGCGTGAGCCACCACACCCGGCCTTGCTGCAGGTTTTTTGGAAGAGGGCAGCATGTGATTGTGGCCAGCAATGGTGTTGAATGCTTTGTGTTCAAGCGCAGGTGTTTTCATAGCCATTCATTCCTGACTCTTCAGTGGAGCCCTGAGAACTAGGAAGTAGTAGCATTCCCGGTGTATGGGTGGAGAAGCAGGTGTAGAGGGTTAGGGAAATCATTTGGGGTTCTGCAGCCAGGCAGTGGCACAGCCATCTTCAGCGATGACTAAGTCGCTTGGGTCCTGTGTGTACACGTCTTAATTATCTTTCTGTGGGCCTGCCATTTGCGGTAGGCTCAAGGATGGTGTGGATTAGACGTGGAGAAGAGTGGCCATGGGAAGGTAAAGAACATTCTGGAATATTCTGAGTCTGAGCAATGGAAGGATGGTGGAGGAAATAGTGACCTTGTCTCTGACCTTCTCTCTGTGCTCAGGTCCTCTGCATGGTAGCCACACGTGGCCTTTTTCATTCCTCTGGAACATCAAGCTGCCAAGCTCAGGCCTGCTCAGGGCCTCTGTACTTCCTCTTCCCTCCACCTGGAAGGTTCTGTGTTCTTCAGTCCAATGTCACAGCCTCTTTGGAACCTACACTGCCTCCAAATCTAAAGCAGATCCTTACTTCCCACCCCCTGGCCCTCCCCTGTCCCTTTCCCCTGCTTTGTGTTTCTTGGTAGCATAGCGATCAGTCTTAACCTGACCTTTATCTTATTCATGTGTGTGTTTAATTGCTTGTTGCCTGCTCTGCTCAGCTGTCGGCTCCTGGAACGCAGCAGCAGGCAGTAAGTTTGGCACTTAGAGGGAGAGGAGGGGCTCCGAACATATTTGTGGACTGTCTGGATCGACAGCCAGTGGTTAAATACGTAGATCTGGGGCTCGGGAGGGGCTGGACCTGGGTGGTTAGATTTGGAATCTGCTGCGGCAGCGGATGAAATCATTGCATGAAAAAGGTTTAAGTAGAGAAGAAACCGCTCACACTCTTGAGCATGCGCTCTGTGTTAAGTAAGCCTCACAACTCTGAGGTGAGGACTATAATCCCCACTCTGTGGATATGGTAACTGAGGCACAAAAAGGTAAAATGACTTATACGAATTCTCATAGGTAGTCAGGGAGGAAGCTTAGAATAGGACCCCCCTTCCCCATCCCTTCCACAACAGGCAAGTTCCAGAGCCTGCCTGCAAGGGCATCAGCATCACTCTATGCCCAGGCAAGGAGCACTGATGGCAGGAAAGAAGGAATAGAGTCTGGAGGGAGAAATGTTGGAGAGTCAGAGAGCTGGAGTTGCTGGGCTGGTCGTGTTCTGGAAACCCACAAGCATCTGGCATCAAATGTTAGCAAGAGATCAAGGAACAGTGGAACCAAGACTCACCTGCTGGGGTTCCTCCTTGAGGGTCACGGGTGACATTCCCCCCCCCACCAAATTACTTTTTAAGAATACCAGGTGCAGTATCTCACGCCTGTAATCTTAGCACTCTGGGAGGCTGAGGTGGGAGGATTGCTTGAGCTTATCAGTTTGAGACCAGCCTAAGAGTGAGACCCTATCTCTACTATAAATATAAAAATTAGTTGGGTGTGACGGCTTGTGCCTGTAGTCCCAGTTACTCAGCAGGCTAAGGCAGGAGGATTGCTTGAGCCCAGGAGTTTGAGGTTGCTGTGAGCTACAATGACACCACTGCACTCTACCTGGGGCCATAGAGTGACAGTCTGTCTCAAAAAAAAAAAAAAAAAATACTTTTCAAGAATGAGTATGGGCCGGGTGCGATGGCTCATGCCTGTAATCCTAGCACTCTGGGAGGCCGAGGCGGGCGGATTGCTTGAGCTCAGGAGTTCGAGACAAGCCTGAGCAAGAGTGAGACACCGTCTCTACTATAAATAGAAAGAAATTAGCCAAGCAACTAAAAATAGAAAAAAATTAGCTGGGGATGGTGGCGCATGCCTGTAGTCTAGCTACTTGGGAGGCTGAGGTAGGAGGATCGCTTGAGCCCAGGAGTTTGAGGTTGCTGTGAGCTAGGCTGACGCCACAGCACTCTAGCCTGGATAAGAGAGTGAGACTCCAAAAAAAAAAAAAAAACCCAAAAGAATAAATATGAATGAGGAAACTAGTAAGATGTTACAACTGACTCAAAAGTGGATTCAAACTATATACACATAAGGAATGCTGAAATGAATTTATAAGTAGAGGTGAAAACTGAAAATAATCAATTGCATTCCAGGTGATTAAATTTGCATTTTTATGGACAAGAATCATTCATATTACTCCTAGTTTTCTGCCACTTACAAGGGTTCTAAAATAGCTCAAAAACAATGAAAATTGCAAGTAACCCAATGGGTAAGGTAGACAGGATACACAATAACAATTTTTTTCTCATTTCACAAATTTTTCTAATGTAACATTTATTAATCCATTGTTGAAGAAGTATATGTTTGCACGGTTGAAGTTCAAAAGGTATAAAAGGGTTAGCTAGGCACAATGGCGTGTGCCTGTAGTCCCAGCTACTCAAGAGGCTGAGAAAGGGGAGAATCGCTTGAACCCAGGAGTTTGAGGCTAGCCTGGAGAACAGAATGAGACCCCATCTCAAAAAAATAAAAAATAGATTAATGGTGAAAATCTCCCTCCCATCTTGACCCCCTGCCACCTGGTAGCCCCTGCATGCAACCATTGTTAGCAGTTTCTTAAGTATGCTTCCAGGAGATTCTGTGCGTGATAAGTAGACATGTTAAGAAAACACACACACACCACATACACAGAGGCTTGCCTATAAAAACCCACAAAAACAACTGATACTATATTTCACAGACTGTTCTTGTTTTCAACAATGTGTCTTAGAGATTGTTCTCTATCAGTACATAAAAGAGTTTCCAGATTCTTGTTTCACAGCTGCGTAGTGTTCTGTCGTGTGACAGGACACTTATTTAACCAGTCCCTTATCGGTGGCATGGTGACTTCTGAGTAAACAATTAATAGACATTAAGGACTGGGGGAGTAGTGAGGCAGAAGAGACTGCAAGAGATTTCCTAGTAGAATGGGACTGTTAATAGTGCCTGCCTCAGTTTCCTCATCTAGGAAATGGGGTTGTTGGTTATAATGGTGCCTGCCTTGTGGAGTTATGAGGATGAATGGGTTAGTTCATGTAATGTGTTTAAACCAGTACCTGACAGGGCTTGTGACGTGTCAGCTATCAGTATTTACCATTATCCTCCCTTGGAAGGGTTGACGATGAAAGAAAGAAGAAAACTAAGTTGGAAGAGCATCCAGAAAATACCTTTTTTGCAGAGTGAGCCGAGAGGGAAATAGTAACAGCAACTAATGATCGTGGGCTCTGCGGTGCTGCTACAAGCGCTCGATCGGGAGGATCTAGCCGGTGCTTCGAGGCGGGTGTCATTGTTGCCCTGACGTACCGGTGGGGCAGTCGGGGCACAGAGAACTTAGCACCTCAAGCAAGGCTGCACAGCTGGCGAGGGGGCAGCTGGGATTCCCACCCAGGCAGTCTGGCACCAGCAGCCGCACAGCGACCGCTTCATAGTTCTGCTGCTTGATGTGGGGAAGGAGGAGACGCTTCAAGGGGCAGGAGACTTGGGGCTGCCTGCTGAGCCGGGGCTCAGGTGGGAAGGCATCAGACGTGCCGCAAAAGCCATGCCGGGGCGGGTGCCGGGAATCCTTCTTTCCCATGCAGGCAGGAAGACGCAGACACGACACACTGGGGCCCAGAGGAGGGAGCGGCTTGCTGGTGGGTGGTTTGGGGACGTGGGCACTCAGGCTGAGGGTAAGAGAGGGCAGAGTGGGTCAAGCGCAAAGACCCCGAGGAGGGAGGGACCAGGTTATCAGGTGGATAGAACAGCTGGATGACCAGAGTGAGCCCTGGGAGGGTGGGAAATGGATTGAGCCAGGGGGGAGGCTGGCGGCCATTTTTGGGAGTTGGGAGTGAGATGGGTGTCACCGGTGGGTTTTGACCAGAGGATCTGACTTGTGCTTTACAGGCATCGCTGGCAGCCTGTGTGGTGTCATGTGTGCAGTGCGTATGCACGTGCGTAAGCATTTGCAGGGGCAGAAACGGAGGGCTCAGGTAGGGCACTCTTGCAACCATCCAGGTAGGGAGGTGAGCTCTGTTACGCATCGGGCACGTGTTGGACCCCGAGGACAGGATGGTGAAGAATTCAGACAAGGTGGTTGCCTTGGCAAGATATCTCAGCCTCAGCTGGACTGACATTTGGGGCTGGCTAACTATCCTGCGGGGCTGTCCCTGCACTTCAGGATGCTCAGCAGTGTCCCGGCTCTCCCCACTAGGCACCAGCAGCACTCCCCCCGAGCCTGCGGATGCGACAACTCAAAATGTCTCCAGAAATTGGCAATTGCCCCCTTGGGGGGCAAAATATCCCCCACAGCATATCTCCCCCTGAGAACCACAGGACTAGTGGGAGAGACACAAACAGAAAATAAATATGTTGTCTTCTGGCCGGGCACGGTGGCTCACGCCTGTAATCCTAGCACTCTGGGAGGCCGAGGCGGGCGGATTGCTTGAGGTCAGGAGTTCGAAACCAGCCTGAGCAAGAGCGAGACCCCATCTCTACTATAAGTAGAAAGAAATTAATTGGCCAACTAATATTGGCCAATTATAGAAAATTAGCCGGGCATGGTGGCGCATGCCTGTAGTCCCAACTACTTTGGAGGCTGAGGCAGAAGGATTGTTTGAGCCCAGGAGTTTGAGGTTGCTGTGAGCTAGGCTGACGCCACGGCACTCACTCTAGCCTGGGCAACAAAGTGAGACTCTGTCTCAAAAAAAAAAAAAATGTTGTCTTCTGTCCATAGTAGTGATTGCTAGGGAGAAAAGGAAAAAAGCAGGTTCTGAGTTTTCCGTTTTCCTCCTTCTCATTTTCATTTTGCTCCTGTGTCCCTCTCATCCTCTCTCCCCACCCACGTGGTGGCCATCTGCCTGGTGGGGCGTGGGTCACACCCCCTGCCCTTTCCACCAGCCCTTTTTGTTTTCCCTCCCGCCATGTGTCTAACCCTGCCAGTCCCTCCCAGAGTAGGCATCTCCTCCAAGGGAAGGCCGATGCTGTCTGCCTGGGCAGAATCAGCTCCATGCTCTAAGGTGGGCCCTTCTGTCACCGAGCCCGAGTTAGCCTCGGTTCTAACTGGCCCAAAAGGAACAAAACAAAGCACGATATTTAAAACACTTCCCTGCCTCAATCCTGTGCATTTCACGTAACGGTCGTGGGGCCTGCTGCTAGCTGGAGGCAGATAACTGCAAGTGTGCTTATTTTCATCGCAGCCGAACAGGCTATCTCGGGGATGCAGCAGGCCAGGCACTCCTCCTGCTGCTTGCCTGGCCGCGGGCCAGCGGGCTTGGAGAGCCATTTCAGCGAGGCCAGGCCCCGGCTAGCAGGGCGCCTGGGGAGGGGGCTGGGGCCAGCCAGCCCTGCCTCTTCTTTGAGACCGGCATTATTACTGCGACAGACACTCTCTGCCTGGCTTCCTGCTGCTTGACTGTGTCCCCCGATTCTCTCCAACCCCTGGGAGTATTAACAGAGACACGTTTTAATCTATTTTTATTAGCTCATTGCTTATTAATATCACCAAGGAACCTGCTTGTTTAGACCTGTGTTGGCTTTTCTATCCAGAGGTACAACGATTGAGTTTTTTCTCTTCCCTTTCATGTAAACTGGGATTTCCCAACCTTGGCACTCCAGACATTTTGCACTGGATGGTTCCTTGCTGTGGGGGGCTGTCCTGTGCATGTGGGATGTTTTGCAGCGTCCCTGGTCTTCACCCGGTAGATGCCAATAGCGCCGATCCCCCAGTTGTGACAATGCAAAAGTCTCTAGGCACTGCTCAAGGTCCCCTGGTGGGGGGCAAACTCGCCCCTGGTTTCAAGGAATATAAAAGCCTAATTTTAGGGATGGCAAAGTGCTCGCCTTGACACCTTGTTGGAGGTGTGTGCAGGCAGAGGAACCTTCTCTGGGCCTCAGTCTGTAATGAAGGGGCTTGAATGAGTCTAATCCAGAAGTCTCCCAGCTCCATTATGCAGGGCTTAAAACCCGTCTCAAAAGGGTCAACCTCCTAAAAGAGAACACAGGTCACACAGTTGCTGTTTGTAGATTTTAGCCTCATTGTTTCTGCTGTGTTCATTGTTTCTGTGTTCTGCTTTGTTTTTGTTTCTTTAGAGGCAGGTGAAGGTACAAAGTTTAGGAATATGAAGTCATAACTGCATTGGAAAAGTGTGATCTCTGGCACTTGCCAGCTGTGTGACCTTGGGCAGCTCACTTCACGTCTCTGGGCCCCGTTCCAGGTTTCTAACAATACTCCCTACCTCATGGAATCAGTCTCCATAAAGCACTGATTTGGTAGTAGCTGCTGGGACTACTCATTGCTGTGGGGCTTTGAGAAGAGCCACTGAATGGATCTCTAGGTGGAGGCCTGCAACATTCTGTTTTCTTTATTTCCTGCTTATCTGCCACATTCCATCAAGCCCAGGGGCCATTAGTAGGCCTGCCCCAGGCTTCCTTTTCAATCTGTGTTCCTCCCTGGGTTCCATCTGCCGCCATACTTTTGTCTGTCCCCAGCCGAATTGCCATTTTCCAGATAACCCCAGACCTACCCTAATGCCAGTAGCATTCCTCAAACAGAGCAGAGCTGCCAGAATAAGCCAGCGGCTTCCTGCTCTTTGCCCCGAAAACATTTCTAGTGATCAAGTGATCAGAGGGAGGAAGGGAGGGAGGGGGAGGATGCTGCAGCTGCTTATGCTACAAGCTTTAATCCCAGGTTTAAATCTACCGAGCACCAGCGGCACATTTCATTTCCTCATCGGGTTGGGGAGCGAATTGCACGCGAGATCCACCCCACCAACCCCACAGTCCTGCTTGTTCTCCCCAAAGCAACATCCGTGGAAACAAACAGTATCCATATGGTCCGGTGCCCACACAGCTAGGGGGGGACACAGGCTGGTCAGCTGTGGCCTCTGTCCCTTGTCCCCCCATGTGGTCTCCCTGTACAGGTTTCCACCCCCAGGAAAGGCAGGCCCCTCCCTTCTGGTCAGGCCCAGGCCTGTTGTCCTGCGTGCAGGACCTTTGTCTGGCCGGGTGGCCATGGAGTTAGTTGTCCCTCCCTGCATCTTGCCTGGTCGGCCCTAACAACAGCTATAAAGCCAGGGCCCTGCCCTTGCAGCGTGGCGTGTTTAGATTCCTGGCTCTGTCCTGAGTCTGTTTGATGTAAGATTCCCAGCCAGGAGGAATTTATGTACACGCAGTGGGCATCTGTTGTCCGTGGGGGAGAGGGGGTTGCAGGGAGGACAAGCCATCAGCTCCTTGTTTTCTTTGTGGGAACAGTGTGGGACACGAAAGCCCACAAGTCCTAATTTTAGGAGGAGAGGGGAGACTTTATTGCTCCATAGTTTTACCTCCTGGCATATGGCCTCGTCAACTCTGCAAGTTTTCTCCAGCCTCTAAAGAATGGTGTTTATTTAGCGTCTGTTGTTCCAGCTTGCTGTTTTAAGAAATCTCATTAATTAAAGCACCTTGTCTTTTAAAAGAAGGAGGAGGAAAGCAAGCAAGCTTGGACATTTTAAGGTCCTTTTCAATTTGCCTTTTCCTTCTCAGGGCACAGACCAACCACAAAGGCAGCTTCAGGGAGGAAACAGGCAAAGACCTCCTAATACTATGGAAATGGGTAGAATTATAAGCAGCTCCGAACAACTAGTTAATATTTTACTGGGGAGCAGCGCCAGAGATGGGGGCCCGAGGGGAGGGGGTGCCAGGCGTAGGGCTGTGTGTGAAATAGCCGTTCCATCTGCCTTAGGGGACGAAAGGGAGCCGTCCTCTGCGGGAAGGAATGGAAGCAGGAAGCCTCGCGAAGCTCCTGGGATTTGCCTGCCCACCACGGAGGGCCGCGTTCCCCAAGCACACACGGGGTGACCGTGGCAGGGAGGCTAACCTGTGGGTGTAGGCCTGACTAATAATGGGGCTTCTTGTTTCCTCGCTGAGCTGGCCCTGTCTCTCCCTCCCTCCGGGTGCCAATGGCTCCCCAGCCCGAGAGGCACTGCCTGTGCCCTGGATTCAGAAGGTACACGCCTCCTTGGGAAGCAAAGGCGAGAGACAGCGGCTCCTCTCTCTCTCTCTCTGCATCTGCCGGGAGAGCTGCAGCTGGTATTTTTCCACAGGCCTTTTCTGCGATCTCAGGGCCTAGTTTCTCCCCAGCCGGGCCCCGAGTCCGAGAGAGGGTTAACAGGCAGGAAGCTGAAGGCATCGCAGGCTAATACGGAAGTCAGATTTTTGTTTAACTGACAGGTTTAGCAGGCCTCGCGGTGGGGGAGGGGCCGGGGAGTTGGTAGATCCAGGCATGTGGCCTGCTAGGGGCGCATTTGGCTTTTCTTAGGGTAAGGACCGAGAGGGGCCCCCCTTGGCATCTTGGCAGGGAGGCAGGAACCCATTTTGGTTTTCCTTTGAGGACTGCCCGAGGGGGGCGAGAGGCCGACGGCTCCCCGGCCTGCTTTTCCAGGAGGCATTTTGACAATGACTATGCAAACTTGACCACTCTGCCCCCCTCCTCCCCTGAGCTGCGCGACTGCCCCTGGCTCGGGGGAGCCAGGCTGCTCTCTGCGGCGCTGCTGGGGCCTCCTGCGCCGCCGGGGAAGCCCGGCTCCTCGGAGGCCTGCCCCAGGCCTCCTGCTCGCCCCTTGGCCTCCTCCCCGGGGCTCCGCGCGTGCCAGCCGCCCCGTCCCCTCGGGCAGCCACTCTGCTGGCTGTTCTAGAAGAGGGCTAGAGCCTCCCTCCCGAGAAAGGGGCCGCTTCTGCGGGGGCAGGTGAGGGCGAGCCCTTCAGCCCACCCCAGAAACCCTCTTCCCAGGGCTATCCGGGCCTCGGGCTTTGCTGGAGCAGGTCAGGCTGGCTGCTCTGGTTTGCCCGTGCCGGGAAATCTAGCCAGGGTGTGGGAGAAGTGCGTGCGGGGGCCCCTTTCCCAAGTTTCTCTTGCTGCAAAAGGCCTAGCTTAGCCTGTCTTTTTCTATGCACAGGATGGCTCTTGCTCACCCGAGCCTCACAAAGATAATCGCTCAGGAAGTGTTTCAGCCAATCCGGGGCGGCTTTACACTCGGATTTGCCGGGGCAGCCAATCGGGGATGAGCTTTTATTAGGCGGCCAGATCATCAGCCGAAGTGCCAAACCCTTTTTCTGTGAGAACTAGGAGCCTGTCCTCCATGTTTTATAAGTATTGACATTACACAGTGTTAACAATGCATCCACAGAGGTAAGCTCGACTTTTTAACCATCTTTTTCCCCCCTCCCTCTGAGACATCCGAATTGTGGGCGAGCAGTGTGATTTCTCTGCGGCTGGCCGTGCCACACTCACCCCCAGAGCACTTATGTTAACTTGGAACTGTTTAGAGAGAATTTTTTGCTTTCTTGGGTCACATGGCTAAGTAGCCATTAGCCATAGCTTGATTTTGCAAACTGGCAAGGGCCTGGAACACCTTTTCTTCCACCAGGGCATGGTGTTTTCTGGAATAGTTTGAAGCTAGATCCTGGTATGCCAAAAAAGAAGCTTTTTTCCCCCCCTCTTTCTCCTTTTTTTCCCCCCTTCCCTCTCTCTTCCTCTCTCTCTCTCTCTCTCTCTCTCTGAGCAGTTCCCCCTTCCCTGCACTATTGTCTTCTCTTGTGCCACATGCCTGCTGGGGGAAGAAAATGGAAGGTAAGGAGCAGGCAGGCTCCTCTCCAAGGAGAGCTCATGGCAGACAGCAGAGCAGGCAAGTTGGGCTCTCCAGAGAGGTTCTGGGAAGTCTGGACTAAGTTCTGACAAGAGAGGACGTGTGTTTGCAAAAGAACCCAGCCCTCAGCAGAGCATGCTAAGGGGAGAGTCTGGCTCCTGGGCCTAGGTGGGTGGTGGTGTGTGTACATGGTCTTTTCTCATCCTGCAGGGCTTCTTCACTTGAAACTACATTGTTCAGCCTTTTTCCTGACTTGGGCTGATACAGAGTGTTCTTCTGCAAGCCTGCCTACAGCCAGCAGATGTTTCTGAAAGTGTTCTCTAGGCTTTGGAAGAAGTTTTTGGAGTAGGGATGGGGATTAAGGGGTGGTGGTGGTGGGGGAGAGATCTTGGACAACATCCTGCAAACAAAAATCTCAGGACTCTTTGAATCCCTCAGCTTTCTACTCTTGCATGATTTCAATGAACTAATGTTATCTTTTATCCTTGTTTTCATTTTCTTACCACCCCCCCCTTTTTACATTGTATCCTCTGTCCTCCTGTGTGACAGAGTGCAGAGGAAATAAAATCATGGCTGTGGCTCATGACAGCATTCCATAGTGAGTTGTTGGGTTGTGGTGTTGTTGTTGTGTGTGTTTTTAATAATTCCATGTAACTGTTTTAAAAAAATTTCCTTTTTGATCAAGTCCCAAATCTGCCAGCCTGTTCTCTCTTCCTAACTGTGGAAAAATGAGACGGTTGCTTGAACATTTGTTGGGTAAGTAAAGCAATCCATTTCCTCTGTGACCATGCAGAAAGAGTTTTGCGAACATTTGGGGTCTGTTTGTAATAGGGGGTCTTGGCTATAGCAGTTGGGGCTTCTTTTGCAGGAACAAAATGAGGGCTTTTTAAAGAGTGTCTTGATTTAAGGTGACTGTTTGAATCCACTGTTTTTCCTGATAACCTGCAGCTAGGATTGAAGAATACACTTCCTGTTTACCCTCAGCCAGGGGAGAAATGTTCAGTTCATTGTGACTTGACTCTGGACCTTTAATGGGGTTTGTCTGGTTATTAGAACTGTGGGTAGATGATCTGCCTGTGAAATGTGATGAAACTGCTTGTTCTTAGAGGCACAGAGCCCTAAAAACATTGGTGGGGGAGGAGCTGGTGGTGGTGGTGTGTGTTGGGGGTGGTGGTGTCAGTACTTATGTTTTAGGATACTTCACATATATCGTGAAGCCTCATCTACCACCAAACTCGGTTTGATTCAGGACTCACTGACCAACAGATGCAGCCTTTTTCCAAGCCTGACCGACACACCTGTATGCACGCCAGCCTTACGTATGATTTATTTCTCACTTTTTTACATTTCCCCTGATCTCTCTGAATGCTATAGCTAGAATTTAAAAGTGGAAAAAGTAGACTCTTGTTTAGCATTACCTTCAGAATTTCCCTGGAAGTTCACTACATAAATTTCCAGCTTGGAGACCAATCCGGCATGACTGTAAAAGCTGGAAATATGTTCAATTGCTGTGTTATGCCAACTTTGTGGAGTTAGTAATCTGTTTTCTTTTAAAGTAGTGTGTCCAGCAACCCACCTTTTGAGACCACTTGGAAAAAAGGCTCATTTAATCAGGAGGAATGTACCAAATTCTAAGTTGAGAAAAGTCTGTGTAAGGCATCTCAGCCTCTTGGAGTAAAAGTGCAGGCAGTTAATGATGTTATATACTGAAAACTAAACAGTGCCTCTACCCCACACAAATAAGTTCGGATACTCAGCTATTTCTTTGTTCTTATCTCCTTGCTGTAAATGGAAATTATATATTGAGGTTCTTGTGGCCTTCCTAGAAGCAATATCTAATCATAAGACTCCTGGTTTGGTGCCTTTAACGTTTGCATAATACTGTGTGTGTTGGGCTGGAAGGGAACTTAAGGGCAAGGCATTTGTCCTCTAAAAGCTTTCATTAAAATGGCTCCCACAGGTTTGGAAAGCCAAGTTCTGTTTTCAAATGTGCAGCCCCAGCAAGTTCCCTGTCCTGGACCAAGCTAGCCACTTTTCCTCTTGTTCTGTGGCCACCACCAAGCATGGGTCTGTAAAAAGTTAATTGCTCTCAAAGTAGCATTATTGTCCAGTTTCACTAAAGGGGGGAAATAAATGTCTGCATTGCAGCAGAACTAGGTAGGGGACAGCAGTGCTGGCTCACAGAGCAGCCCAATGGGGCTCCTCTGTGTAGCTTTTGAACCAATAGACTTGGAGGAAAGGTTAAAGATTGACAATTGCAGTGGCTGTACTGAGAATGGGCCTTCTGGAAATTTCTACCATCTTTGTTCCTTTTAGGAAAAGCAGATCTGCCAACCTGAAGAGTCTCCTACATTCTGTTCCTAGGGCATCTCCCCTCCCCCCCCCTTTCTTTTTCTCATCAAGGTAGAATGTTCTCTTCTGCCACGGTTGTAAATTGCACAGGGGGGAACAGAACATTGGGCTGTTTTCCTTTTTCCTTCTGCCGCCTGAGTCCCCAAAGAGGATGCACAGCTGCAAGGAACAAACACAGACACACTGGAGCTTTTGATTCCTCTTTTTTTTTTCCTTCAAGACCCTCCAGGATGGATTCACTTTCTGCTTTGGGAAATTAAGTGGCGTTCACGTGGGGGAGGGGGAGTAACTGCTTTTATTAGCTCCAGAAAGTGGTCAGTGTTCAGTCTGTAACTAGGAATTAATTATATATAATCACTCCGTAAACTTTCTACAGAGTTTTTCTAATTGCTGAGCATGAACATAGTTAGCCCGCTGGAGCCAAGTCCAGTTACTTTTATAATTAACAGCTCAAAGATTTGAGTCAGAAAGAAAGAAACAATGGGGCCTCTTGGATTATAAATTAGGGATGAAAACAATAGCTTTTTTCCTTTCTTTCTTGTAACCCCTTTTCTTTTAAACAAAACATTCCCCCTTTTCTTTCCCTGGGAGAAATGGTGGGGAAACTGCATCAGGTCTTAAATAGGGGAAGGGGAAAACACTTGCGGGGTGACAGTCCCCTAGAAAACCCTGAAGGCGAAGGTAGGTCTTTAAAAGTCCATCCACTTCCAATATGTGATCTCTTTGTTTCTTTTGCCTTCTTTCCCCTTCTCTCTCCTGTGGCAGAGGCAACAGACATTTGTCAGCCTGGGAGCCCTAGATCTAGCTTTGCCTCTAGCTGACCCTGAAAAGAAAGATACATTCATAGGGGCCTTCGCCACCCCACAGCAGAGATTTAAAAAGGGAATAATTTTAGAGGCCCTTTGGTTGCTGTTAAAATGCAAAAATGAGTGAGGACTCACCCTTGGCTTCAGGTTGCTAAGACTGTGGTTGCCCTTCCCCCTCCCGCTCTCCTTGCAGACAAACAAGCAGGCAGTGGCCATGCCAGCTCCACAGCCAGTGGCTGCCACCCCTCACCCTCCTCACGATTGCCTACCTACGGGCCGGCACAGGGCCAGTAGCCGGTCCTTGCCCTGGCATGGCCTTGGGCACTGTGCCCTCCTTTCTCCCCTGAAGCTAAAAAGCAGTCACCTTGAAACTCCCCACTCCCAGCACCAGAGGAGTTCTGAGGCCAGTTCTCCGACCTGTAACAGTAAATTACATTATTCACCATGAGGCTGTTAGTTTGGCCTCTAAAAGTGGGTTTTGCGAAACCCATTGTTAATTCTCAGGGTTCTGTTGGGAGTGGACAAAAATCTAATTTGTGAGTATCCTGTGCATTGGATAGGGGAATGTTTCACTTGTGTTTTCTCCTCTGCAGGCTGGGATTGTCTTTTCTTGATGTTAACTGTCTTAGGACTGGCTGCTTCAGAGGGCTGGGTATTTGGTGGCTGTTTTCAGGCTTATAAACAGCCCTTTTATTTTACCTTGGCCTCAGACTGAGGTGCAGCCCTTTAGCTTGGCTTTTCAGATGCCTGCTGTTCTTGAAGCACTTTCATTTTACCTAGCTCGTTTTTTTTTTGGTATGGATGCAAAGCTGGTTTCTAACAAGACCGAGAAGGGGGAACAGGTTTCCTCTCCACCCCCTACACCACCCCAGCCTGCTCCCTTGGAACATTTTTGTGTTTGCACAGACACCTGTCTGTCTGCATTTTATGCGACGGGGCTGCAGAATTCCTAACCTTCTACCCACCTTATTGGAGGGCATCGAGGCCTCATCACAGAGCCTATGTTGAAGGCTCGGATCTAAAAAGGAAGAGGCTTTTCCTTGCGAACCTGTGACTTCACAAACTCTCCTTGTCATTGCAGATTTTTTTTTTTAAGCTTCTGAACGTTGGGTTGTTGGTATCCCTTGGTTGAGCTTTTCCTAGTTCTGATTATTTAGGAAGGTGGCTTTGAAACTATCAGGGCTGCTTAAACAAGAGCTACAGCTATTGAACAAACTGCTACCATTTTAGCTTCAATACAGGAATGAGGCAGTGTTGCCAGACGCCATTTTAAGAATCCTGCATAAATAGCTTAGCTACCGATGACTCTGCCTGTTTTAGGTGAGTGCTTATATAAAGCTGCTCTGCTAACCATTCCCTCCCCCCCTCCCAAATTTCTGAAAAAATTAATTGCAGATTTAGGGAAGCATGGTTTTTTATTTTGATGTTAGCTATTTTGTTATCTGGAAGAGGAAGATGTTATGCCTTGGGGTTAAGTTTTTCTTATAGTCTAGGCCATTCTGGTATTTTGAATGAAAGTAAAGACCAGAAAAAGTCCTTTCGAATGATGCATGATTCTTGAATTGCTGTGAGATGATCCTCATCTCTAGAACCAGAGTCTTGTGCATGTTGGTTATATATTCTAGATGGGTTTAGATATTCTTCGTCAGAAGTCAGTAGGGGCATGGGGCACTTGGGGGATAGAAATATCTGGGCATTTTGCATCCAGGCGTTTTTCTTTCAAAACTAGATGCTTTCTCTTTTCTCTCTCTCTCTTTTACAAGTGTTGGGGATGAGATTCCTGGGAATTACGGACCAGCCTTGAGTCCTCAGAATTAATAATCAGAAGGCTTAAAGCATCCTGGAGGTGCAGCAGTTCATCCGCAACTTTTAATTGCTCTTTTTTCAGTGCATGCAGGATAAGAAGTAAGCATAGGCTTTCTTGCTCATGCATTGGGGGAGAAATCTTTATTCTTTTTGGTACTAGATGGGATGGTCTTGGTTGTGTTTGCAGGCACTGTTATTTCTTCTTCAAATTGCCTGAAATGTGTCAGTTTGTGAAATCTACAGGCAAGTGACTTGGGTACATGTGAGTGTAAGTGGTGGTGGCAGTGTATACAATGTATGTAACTAGTTGATATTGTATTTTCCTCTTGGGGCGAGAGGCTGTTGTTTGGTTTTCAGCTAATTTTTACCCTTTCATTGGGGGGGGAGGGGAGTCTAGTCTTCTCAAAAGACCTTTAAAGAAAGAAAAAGTAATGTCAGTTTGAAACAAGGACTTGTTTGTCTCATTGTTTTTGATTTAAACTATCAGGGATGCTGGAAGCTAGCAGATATGGAAGGAGAGAAGCTGTCTATTTTCTAAGACCTTAATGTGTTAATGATAGAAGTTCAAAGTATTTTTTGCAGATGCAGTTGCCTTTTCTTTTTAAGAATTATTATTTGACTTTTTTATTCCCTCCCAAGTGACTGAATAGTTCTTAATCTAAATTGCCCAAGATTTGTGGGACGTTCAGACCAGGTACAAATCTTTTGTCGCTACCACTTTTGATGTAATATTCATAGTTTTTTCCCCCAATAACATACTAGTTCTTAACACTAAACCAGAAAAAGGAGGGGGGTGGGCAGAGAGAGAGATTAGTGGTATAGAAAAAAGGAAGTCCCTTTAGATGTGGCTATTCAGAATGACTAATTTTGCATTCTGGTCTTTGCTTTTGTAAACGAAGTTTTTTTTTTTCCCCCCATCTTCTTCTAATGCATAGACGCTGCAGTTTCCTTTAGTCAAATACAAGATTGTGTGTGTGCACGCGTGTGCCTGCATGCATGTGTGTAGGTGCACGGGTTCCTTTTGAAAGGATGGCTTGCTGATCTGTGAAAAAGATGGTTTTCTTAAATTGTTGTGCTTGAAATCCGGGGCTATAAAGTGGTGGTGCTATTGCTAAAGTTAGGTGATAATGGTGCCCACTTGTAATACTTGGAAAGATAAAACAGCTTAACTTTTTCCTCCCTCTCTCTTCTCCAGAATTATCTTAAACTTAGCAGCAAATAAGCCACCACATAACTAGTTTGCATTTTCTTCGCCTCTCAGCATTCCTGCCTGAAGTATTCAGCTCCTCTAGGCTGTTACAAGCCAAATAATTGTTCTCCTGAATGCAGCCTTCCCCGAAGATCAATACACCTTTGAATGTTTTCATCGCTGCAGAAATCCTTCAAGTGGGTTTTTTTTGGCTCGGTTATGCATAATTGTTTCGTTTACCACTGTACGTTTTGGTTGGATCACAGATTAGCATTTTTTTCTACCACTGAAAATATGGGATTGGTTTCATAAAGTTTAGGATTTCACATACTTCATGCTAAAGAGGGAAACAATTCGAGTTGCTAGAAAGATCAAGGTTGCTATTTGTTCTTTTGAAGTTAACCATCTACCCATCTCTGAGGGCTGCATGGGGATTTTTGTTCAAATTTATTTCCAATCACTCCAAGCAAGACCCCATCAACAGCATCCAGTTGGACGACCTGTGTATGTTCCAGGCAGAGTGTGGCGTTCCTGAGTTGAGAATATTTTCCTCTTAAATTGCAGTAGAAAGTATTAGTGCTAAAATCACCTCCAGTAAATTGCCGTTGTATTATTGCATATAAGTGAAGTGTTTAAATTTAGCAGACTGCTTTCTTCTTATGAAAACCGTTTGCGACAACATGTCAGTTGTTTCTTTGGTGAATTTTTTTTGTTTTTTTTGGTCATAGGCTTTTGCTGTGTAAATGAAATTGTTGAGGGGGGGGGGGGGCTTAGTAGAACGTTAAACGTGTTAGTATTGTGATTTAAACCCTAATTACCTTCCTTTCTTCTCTCTGGTGGGACTAGTTAAGTGTGAGGCCTCCAAGCTCCTATAATTTAATTCTGGGGTATAATCTTTTCCTTTCTCCCTAGCTCCCTTCCTGAATCCTTTTCCCCAACCAATGTGGAAGTCTCCCAAACACATCTCCATCTTACACTGGGGTTCAGGTTCCAGGCCTGAGGCTGCCTTTTTGGACTTGTCTTTTTTTTTTTGAGACAGAGTCTCACTTTGTTGCCCAGGCTAGAGTGAGTGCCGTGGCATCTGCCTAGCTCACAACAACCTCAATCTCCTGGGCTCAAGTGATCCTGCTGCCTCAGCCTCCCGAGTAGCTGGGACTACAGATATGTGCCACCATGCCCGGCTAAGTTTTTTTTTTTTTTGAGACAGAGTCTCACTTTATTGTCCAGGCTAGAGTGAGTGCTATGGCGTCAGCCTAGCTCACAGCAACCTCAAACTCCTGGGCTCAAGCAATCCTGCTGCCTCAGCCTCCCAAGTAGCTGGGACTACAGGCATGTGCCACCATGGCCAGCTAATTTTTTCTATATATATTAGTTGGCCAATTAATTTCTTTCTATTTATAGTAGAGATGGGGTCTCGCTCTTGCTCAGGCTGGTCTCGAACTCCTGAGCTCAAACGATCCACCACCTCGGCCTCCCAGAGAGCTGGGATTACAGGCGTGAGCCACCGCGCCCGGCCTTAAGTTTTTGTGTATATATTTTTAGTTGGTCAATTAATTTCTTTCTATTTTTAGTAGAGATAGGGTCTCGCTCTTGGTCAGGCTGGTTTCGAACTCCTGACCTCGAGCAATCCGGCCTCCTCAGCCTCCTTGAGTGCTAGGATTACAGACGTGAGCCACCACGCCCGGCCTGGACTTGTCTTTTGCATCATTGCAGTGCCGGACCGTGGAACACAGATGGGACATTCTCTCTTCCTCAGCTTCCTTCTTCCTGTCCTGGCTTTGAGTCTTCCACATGGAAAATTCCATCCTATATCATTGGTGATGCACCCATTTCTTCCCGTGGAACCACACTCTGTTGGAATTGCATCTAGAGCAATTGCTCAGATTCCTGTCACTTCAGTTGCAGCCTGAATGTTTTGAAAAGCTCTAGCACCTCACACGATTTGCACCTATAAAAACAGAACTTCATTTCTTCCTTTGGTTTAGCTAGTGAGGGGAAGATCTGAAGCGACCTGCTCTCTGTTCATCCCAAGTTCCAGCCCAGAGGGGGAGAAAGTTCTGGATGATAGACCCTCCCAGCAGAGGAACCTGCTTTATTCACTTTTCTCTCCAACCCTCAACTCTCAGCCTTGTGTCCTTTAAATAATCCTTCTTCTTTCCACTTTTGTGGTGGGGATAACGGGTCACAAGGCGATAGCAAGCCCTGTCTGTTACAGAGAGGAAAACATTCAGTGGGTGGAAGTGTGGAGACCCCAATCTTAATTCTTGGGATAAATGCTTCTTAGGTTAAATGTTTTAAGACCAGGTTTTTAGCTTCTTGCCTGGGCATATTTTCCTGCTTTGTAATTTAACCTGTATCTTTTTTTCATGTTCCTGCCTCATTGGGAAAATTGTAAGAATTAGAGGGGAGGTCTGGGAAATACTCTTTGCCTTGAAGAATTCAGAGATCAGAAGTCTGGGTACCCTGCAGCACACCTCCGACCTGCCTGCCTTTGAACCCGGTGTTAACAGTGAGAAACTTGTTTATTCGAAGGCTGGGTTCTCATTGGCCCACAAGGGTAGATTGTAATTGTGTGTCTAAAAACATGCCTTTTGCATCCCCCAGTAGCATGACAACTGGAATAGTAATTTGACTTACAAAAAGGAACAACCTTGTGTTTTTAAAAAAACTCCTTTAGGAGTCTTAACTCTTTGTTGAAATCAGGTGTGGGTTTCTTTCCCCCCAACCCCTAGACAGGATGGGGGAATGTCTGAAAGGTGGATTTGTTGCTAGAACTTCCAAATAGCTGCCCCCAGGGGGCAAGTTCTCAGCCTACCTAAACATGAACATTAATTTGCTCTGTTTCAGCTTGGCCGAAGAGGAAATAAAAACAGAACAGGAGGTGGTAGAGGGCATGGATATCTCTACTCGCTCCAAAGGTGAGTAAAAATCTTGTATCATCTATTTAAGAGCTAAGGAGGAAATTGGAATTTCTTTTTTGTTGTTGTAGAGCAGTGGAGTGTGGCTCTCTGAGCTGACGCTGCAACTCTCGTCGGATTTTGCATGTAGGACCTTTGATGGATGAACCTAATTTATGGAGAAATCTCCTCCTTTTGATTTTCTTTCCCTTGCGTGTCTGTGTAGGTGTACTGACTTGTCGGGAATCGTCCTGATGGTAAATTTTACTGGTGTGTCATGACAGAGGGCGGCTGGCTACCTCTCCACAGGGTGACTTTCAAGAGTCAGAATTTAAATGAAGCATGTTCTGGAAGCAACTGGAGTCTCCAGCTGCTGCTGGTTTTCTGATTGTAACAACGAGCCTCTTTGGAATGAAATCGAAGAAGTGGGATGAAGTCAGCCCACTTCATTGGAAAACGGTGGTCTTGGGTTAGAGCTAACAGGGAAATGCAGGGCTTTCTGGAATCCTGGGGCCGGTGTTTGCATTTATTTCAAAATTTAGCAAATTAGGACAAATACAGTTTATGTTTTTATTCAGAAGCCTGTAGGAGTTTTCTAATTGAGGGATTGGTACTTTGCATTTGGTCTGTGTGACAGAGATTTTATGAGGCTTCCCAAAAGGAAGCAGTTACTCACTTTTGCCTTCAGGGTGCTTTTAAAAATGAGCTACTGGAGTATTTTTCATATTTTTGGTTGATGAAAAGGCTCATCTCCAAACTTAATGTTGTGCTGAGGAGTTTTTATTCCTCCCGCAAGTCAGCGAGCGCCTGCTCTGCGCACACAGCCCAGCGCACAGGGTTGCAAGAAAGGAGGAAAAGGCTAGAAGAGGGGAGGGGGTTGGTGCAGACCCTCGGGAAGGAGGGTCTGATCTAGCTAGAGTGTTGCAAAAAGCGCCTCCTTAAAGGCGTCTGAAGCAAAAAGCGTTTTGAGGGATTTTGTAAGACAGCATGTCATTTGGGGCAGAGCTGGGGGTCACATGGTCTGTGAGCTGTGACCTTGGACACCACTGCTCCCTGGCAGGGCTCGGAGAGGAGGCACCACTCAGGGGAAGGCCAGGCTGCCTGGGGAGCTGGCTGGGGAGCCGGAGCAGGAGGAGGAGGAGGGGGGGGGGAGGGGGCCGGGCCAGAGGGCTGCCCCTGCCTCACGGCAGGAGGTTCTAGTACCCAGATGGTGAGGAGAGCCATGGGGGACTTTTGAGCAAGGAAGGTGCCTTCACACAGAGGTGCTTTGAGACCATGGATGATGAGGGAAGCATGTGCCACTCGGCCATCCTGGCCCCTTGATGTGGTCAGAATTGACTGTGGTCCAGTAGGAAATGGGACAGAATGGAGAGAGCCCAGAGAGAGGGGGCTGGGAGGGGTGGGTCTTGTCCTTGTTCTGCCACTCAGTCTCCTCAGGGGGCTTGGACACCCTGTCTCTGTCCCTCTGCTTTCTTATCTGGGAAATGGGGTCTTGGATTAGGTTCTGTCTAAGATTCCTTCCATTTTGGCTTGTAAAAATAGCACTTGCTGACAGTACTTACGAAGGCTCGTGCTCTTATGGGAACTTTCTCTTGCTGAACTCTGATCCCCTTACGGGATAGGCGTCCTTCCCACTTTGCAGATGAGGAAACTTGCGTCTTATGGGCAGTGAGTGGCGTGGCAGGATTGCGCCGAGAGCTGCTTCCTTCCTGGACATGCCTGGGATGCCACGTAGCCCCGTTGTGGAGACTTTTCCAGAAGGGTCAGTCAGGGATGGTCACCCAGGGCCCTGCCCTGCTCAGGCCACACCTGTGCGTGAAGACCTCTCCTCATCTTGCGCTGTTCCCTCTGCATGCTCCTATCCCTTCACCGGGTGGCAGCCCTCTCTGTTGCCTGAAGCACGACCACTCTGGGTGACCGTCGTCCCTTCTCTCATCTGCCCCACTTCCGTCCTCTGCCCACAGCAGTCAGGGCGATCCTACAAAGCGTGGGTCAGACACTGAGTCATTTTGCCAGCTCCTTCCAGTGACCTTAATTAAGCTCAGGTCTGAAGTCACTCTGGCCCGCCTGCCTCCCTGGGCGTGCCCGTTTCACCTCCGTGTCCTTTGAGACCTTCGGTTCACCTCGTCCCACTTCTCCCCTGACTCCACTTGGCCTCCTCCTCTGTTCCTCCTTGGAGCCCCGGCGTGTCCTTTGCCCTGGGGCCCGGCTGCCTGTTTCTGGTTGCTCAGCTCGGCTCAGACGTTGTCTCCTCAGACAGGCTTTTGGTGGTCTGAAGGAGTCATTCTGTCATTTTCTTGCTGTGTTTTTTTTTTTTTTTTTTTTTTTGAGACAGAGTCTCGCTTTGTTGCCCAGGCTAGAGTGAGTGCCGTGGCACCAGCCTAGCTCACAGCAACCTCAAACTCCTGGGCTCAAGCAATCCTGCTGCCTCAGCCTCCTGAGTAGCTGGGACTACAGGCATGTGCCACCATGCCTGGCTAATAATTTTTTCTATATATATTAGTTGGCCAATTAATTTCTTTCTATTTATAGTAGAGATGGGGTCTCGCTCTTGCTCAGGCTGGTTTCAAACTCCTGACCTTGAGCAATCTGCCCGCCTCGGCCTCTCAGAGTGCTAGGATTACAGGCAAGAGCCACCACACCTGGCCATTACTGTGTTTTTAAAAACGAACTTTTTGGGGTGTTTTAGATTTTCAGCAAAGTTGTGAAGATAGTGCTGAGAGTTCCCGTGTCAGCGTCCCCTGTTACTACCATCCTGCGTTCGTATGACATATTTCTCATGGTTAAGTAATCAATAGGGGTGTGTTATTAATACCACTGTACTTCATGCAGATTTCCTTACCTTTTCCACTAGGGTATCACCTTACATTTAGTTGTCGTGTCTACTTAGGCTCCTCTCGATGGCAATAGTTTCTCAGACTCTTCTTGTTTCTGATGACCTTGACAGTTTTGGGGAGCACTGGCCAGGTATTTTGTAGAGTGTCGCAGTTGGGATTTGTTTAATGTATTTCTCACGATGAGACTGTGTGGTGTGATGGGCTTTGGGGTGGAAGACCACAGAGGTAAATTGCTATTTTCATTTCATCGTATCAAAGGCAGGTAGGCTCTGCCCCTGCTGATGTTGACTTTTTTTTTTTTTTTGAGACAGAGTCTCACTTTGTTGGCCAGGTTAGAGTGAGTGCCATGGTGTCAGTCTAGTTCACAGCAACCTCAAACTCCTAGGCTCAAGCAATCCTGCTGCCTCAGTCTCCCGAGTAGCTGGGACTACAGGCATGTGCCACCATACCCGGCTAATTTTTTTCTATATATATTAGTTGGCCAATTGATTTCTTTCTGTTTATAGTAGAGACAGGGTCTTGTTCTTGCTCAGGCTGGTTTCGAACTCCTGACCTTGAGCAATCTGGCCATCTTGGCCTCCCAGAGTGCTAGGATTACAGGCGTGAGCCACCACGCCCAGCCTGATATTGACTTTTGATCACCTGGCTGTGGTAGAAGTTTCTTCCCTTTGTATACCATGTTCCTTGTTTTTTTTTGTTTGTTTGTTTTTGTTTTTTTTTTGCTTTGTTGCCCAGGCTAGAGTGAGTGCCGTGGCGTCAGCCTAGCTCACAGCAACCTCAAACTCCTGGGCTTGAGCAATCCTGCTGCCTCAGCCTCCCGAGTAGCTGGGACTACAGGCATGCGCCACCATGCCCGGCTAATTTTTTTATATATATCTTAGTTGGCCAATTAATTTCTTTCTATTTTTATAGTAGAGACGGGGTCTCGCTCAGGCTGGTTTTGAACTCCTGACCTTGAACAATCCGCCCGCCTCGGCCTCCCAGAGTGCTAGGATTACAGGGGTGAGCCACTGTGCCCGGCCTTCCTTTTTTTTTAAAAATTGTTTTTTCTCCTGCCCTTGGACATCACCATACTGTGCTCTTTGGAAGGACGTCATGGTGCCAGGCCCACGCCACACGTAAGGAGTGAGGGATTGTGCTCCACCCCCTGGAGGGCAGAGCGCCCATGTACATTGTTTGGAATTCTTCTCTACGGGGTATTTGTCTCTGCTGGACTCAAGGGCAGTTATGAACCATTACTGCCAGCTCTTCCCATCGGCCGTTGTATCCCCTGACAGACCCCACTACTGTGGGGTTTGTTTGTTTCTTTATTTGCTGAGCACATTCTTCTTTCTGGCAGTGTAAGATGTCCCAGGCTCATCCTTTATGAGTTCTGCCTTGGTCCTAGAATCAGCCATTTCTCCAGCGACTCTGGTTTCTCTCGTTGGAGAATGTATTAGAATCCAAGATCTGGGCACTAGGTGTGCTCATTGCTACTGGGGTGTGTTTGCTCCTAGGTTCTCTCAGTCCACAGAGCAAGGAAACACACACAACGTGTATGGTTGTGCACTTACCTGTAAGCATTTCCACGTGTACCCGTCTGTGTCTCAGTTAGCTCACTTGTCTCCAACTCTTATCTTTTATTGCACGGATCGTTCTAGACGTCTCCCCTTGCTTACCTGACCTCCCACCCCACCAGTAAGAAAGCTGGCTCCCACCATCCTCCATTTATTTGCGATTTTCTGGTACATTTTTACCTGATCTGCAGCGTTCAGCTGGATGCATTTTAACACACGTATGCACTCCTGGGACCATGACCCAGATCAAGATAATTGAACATTTCCAGCATCCAGAAGGTTCCTTGATCACTCTGATTTTGTTCGTAGCCCTTGTCAGGAGGACCTTGCACTTTCTTATTTGTTTTGTTGCTCTGTCAGTGGAGGTTCTTCCTCCTTTTTTTTTTTTTTTTTTTTGAGATGGGGCCTTGCTCTGTTGTCCAGACTGGAGTGCAGTGGCTATTCACAGGCACAGTCGTAGTGCAGTGCATCCTCCTGGCCTCAAGTGATCTTCCCCCCATGGGCCCGCGAGCATCTGGGACTACAGGCACACACCACAGCACCCTGCTTGTAGGCACCTCTTTCAGGTAGACCTGGACCGTCACGCCTACCTTTCTCTTCCCTTTGATGGTCAGGATGGCATAGAGGGTTAAAAAAAAACCTGGTTTCTAGAGCCAGACTCCCTGGTTCTGGCTTGTCCTCTTCCAAGCTGAGTTATAATTGGTGGGTCAGTTTCCCCTTGTATATGGGGATGATAAAGATGGAAGGTTATGGTTAAGATGAAATTCGCTCACATGTACAGAGTGCTCAGAACAGTTTCTGGAACATGGTGAGTGCCCGAAAATGGTAGCCATGGTTAGAGTGACCTGGAGAGAGACAGTGAGCTCTTGCTGATCGGTCTGTCCGGTGGTGAGAGCTACCCACTGCGTTCTGCTGTTTGCCCAACTTGCAGCCTCTAGGCAGAGAGTATGGTGGTAGATGAGGAAACGCACCCAGACAGAGCCCCTGCCCAACAGGGGCACAGCCGAGAATCACGCAGGGCTGCCCAGCAGGCAGGCTCGGAACCAGATAGAAATTTACTTCTCTTGATCTGGGATTCCGATGCTCTGCATTGAACTGCTCTTGCAGCTTCCCGTCCTGTTGGCCTCTGCCACATGTGCAGAAGCTGTTCTGCAGCTGTTGGGAATGAGTTTCCTAGATGCTGGGGAGCCCTGGTCTTGGTGGGGAGTCACTGAGGGGAGGGGGTCACATTGTTTCGAGGGAGACCTTCCTCTCTCCTCCGGGACCCCCTTGCATGGTTGTCTGTGTGTGGAACTGAGCTCCCATTTCCCAGAGAGAGAGAGAGTGGCGACAGTGGCTGCTTCTGTTTCTAGGGCACGTTTCTGATAGAGCCACTTAGGTCAGGCGAGGAAATTGCATGCGCAAAGGCCTGGAGTTAAGATTCTGGGTTGCTGAGGTTCTCACATGGTCAAGATGTGACGTTTGCGAAGGCCCAC
The DNA here is from genome assembly GCA_008750895.1 of Mirza zaza. Lineage (NCBI taxonomy): Eukaryota > Metazoa > Chordata > Mammalia > Primates > Cheirogaleidae > Mirza > Mirza zaza. Next base: position 29,568 of record VSMD01095625.1, read on the forward strand.
AGGGACGGAGGCTCATCCCTCTTTCCGTCCTAGTTATCCAGAGTCCATGGTGGGTGATGCAGGCTCCGCGGACATATGTTTATTTCTCCAGCCTGCTTTTCTGGTGGTTTGGGGAACTCTGCGCTTCAGTCCCCAAATGGCACCATCCCGGTTGGGGTGCTTTGGCTGTGAGCAGTGGGAAGCAGCTCTGGTTAATCGGGCACAAAGGCGGTTGGCTCATGGCGTCGGTGGGAAGGGTGGGGGTCCAGGCTGCTCTGGGAGTGGAGTTGGTCCATGGCCTCCTCAGACACAACAGCACAAAGTCCAGGTGTCGCCCGTCTGCCTTCCAACCAGGGAAGGGACACCTGGACCCACCAACAGTGCCCCGCTGCGAAAGAGAGAACTCCTCAGAAGGAGATGAGGTGACTGCTATGGCATCTTGGGACACTGGCGATATTATTCTCTACTTACAGGTGGAAGACAGCCCCTGAACTGTACTGTACTTGGGAAACTTAGGAACTCTGGCAATAATTGGTGCAGAATTCTTTAATCCTCTTCCTACATCTAGTCCACACGACCTTTCCGGTTCTCTAACTAAATTTTAATTCATACACCCCTCTCCTCATGACACGTCCTCACTTATTAACTGAGTAATTCCCAAGTCAGTCATTGCCATTACGCCAGCCTTGGCATTTACTAGAGCGTTTTAGTTCTCGGGAGACAATGCTTTTGAGCTTTCAAGATGTCAGGTTGACATTTGTGTCCGAGGGTAATGATCTGCTGAGAGATGCTCAAACGTAAATCAGAAGTGCCATCTAGATGCCAGGCGTGTCTGTGTAGCTAGTATTTTGTGAGTATTTACTAGGTGTCGGGTGTTATATGCAAATTATTTCAACTGAGTCTCATAATAATGCCATGATGTAGCGTGTTGTTATTCCCATTTTATAGCTGAAGAAACTGAGGCTCAGATGGAGTAATGAGGTAGCAGAGTGGGGTCAGAGCTGGGATCTGGTTTAATCTTTAGTTTTAAACCTTTGTACTTCAACATATGTTGTACCTTGAGGATTCCAAGCCCAGTGCTCGCAGGCTTAGCTGGTAGATAGATCAGTGATTGTAGCTGGTATCTGAGGATGCCGGGGGGCTTTGGTGAATGGGAGAGGGTCTCCATTAGATCGCTGACCAGTAGGAATATGGCTCACTCAGCGTTGCCAGCTGGGATCCGCCCCCATAAAACTGCCTTGATTTAGAAATGTGGTCCGTGCAGACCAGTTTTTCAAAAGACCATGCACGAACCTGACAAAACACATTTCCGGGTCAGAAGTGGCCGAGAGCTGTCATTTTGCATTCTTTACGGAAGACTGGTCATGGCACAGTTCATTGCAGGATTTGGCCGCACCATGCATACAGAGCAAGCCCCTCGAAGGCCAGGGATTTGAAGCCTGAAAAATGATGGACTCTGGGAGTTGAGTTCACGTCTCCGTACAAAGGCGCCCCTGTTTGGGCTGCTTGCATCTTGATCCTGCCATGTGTGCATTTTGTGGTAATGATCGTGGTGTGCGATGCCAGGCTGCCAAAGCTGAAACCATTTTAAGAAATGTCTGTGTAATGTCACCGGCACGAGGGAATGAGCTGCTTGGAAACATGCACAGATGCAGCGGAAGCCCAAGATATTAAAATCTTGAACAGTATCATTCTTGCTGCGATTTGCCTGGGTATGGATATGTTTTCAGAGACAGGATGCTAGAGAATATACAATTATAGCAATTTGCTAACCAGCCCCAGACCTTAATTAGTACAGGATCCTTGTTCTCACTGTTGTATGTAAATTAAGACTTTCACAAAGGGATTGTTTATGAGGAAGCCTGTGAGATAGAGACCTTCTGCCATTTTTTTTTTCCCAAGGAAACTCTTTAAGAAAATAGAACCGTAAACAGTTTTAAATCACAGTGCAATGCAGAAGTGCTGAGAATTTTTCTTTCAAAAAATGAGCATCAATATTTTTAACTCTATTTTGGCTCTTCTACATTTCCGACAGCCCAAGAAGTGCCATCCACGTACTGTGCAGTGGAAAGAATTTGTGAGTTAGATAACTACCAGATTGTTCCTCTCCTAACAAGGTCTAAAATATCCCGGAACTCTGAAGTTGTCTGATTATGGTTTTGCAAATGAGAAATCTTCTACCTTCTCTTGGCCAGCCTCGTCTCCACCGTGCATCTGTTCGTGGAATCCTGTCGGTAGCTCTGTGCTATTGAGCTTTGTGGTTCACTTGGGGAAACCTTGAGTTTGCCCCATTTTTGAAGCGTGATCCACATTATGTGTTTATGTGACTATTATTATTCTAGAAGACTGTGATCTAAAATCGACCATTTTCAAGCTTAGTTTAAAAAGAACCATCTCTTCTTCTTCTTTTTTTTTTTCCTTTAAATGCCTGTAGAATAAACATACCAACTCTGAGGACTTGTAGAGATGCTGGCACATTTTTTGCCTGAAATTTTTATTTATTTTTGAGACAGAGTCTCACTCTGTTGCCCGGGCTAGAGTGCTGTGGCATCCGCCTAGCTCACAGCAACCTCAGACTCCTGGGCTCAAGCAATCCTCTTGCCTCAGCTTCCTGAGTAGCTGGGACTACAGGCATGCGCCACCATGCCCGGCTAATTTTTTTTTTTTATATATATATTTAGTTGTCCAGTTAATATCTTTCTACTTTTAGTAGAGACGGGGTCTCGTTCTTGCTCAGGCTGGTCTCGAATTCCTGAGCTCAAGCGATCCACCCACCTCGGCCTCCCAGAGTGCTAGGCCACGGCTCCGGCCTGAAAGTTTTACTTCACTTTGTCCAATTGGCTGTGGATCCTTTGCTGGTGGCTTGAGCGCGGAGCAAGTTCAGAAAGCACATGCCATGGAGGGGGCAGGTGCGAAGTCACAGACTCTCCAACCTCCTGTGCCCCCACACCTACCCCAGGCTTCTCTGGAAACCTAGAGAATCCAGCATTTTACAGACTTTTTAACAAATAAGAGCATCTTCATTGAGATATAATTCACACTCTGTACAGTTCTCCATTTTAAATTGTATCGTGGAGTGGTTTTTATTATGTTCACAGAGTTGTGCCACCAATGCCACCATCAAATTTAGAACATTCTCATCACCCCTAATGAGAAAGGTCACGCTTGTTAGCAGTCATTTCCCCTTCTCCCCTCACCCAGCCCCTGGCCCAGTCAACGTTCTGTGCCTGTGCATTTGCTTGTGCTAGGCATTTCATATGAGTTATAGAGTACATGACCTTTTGTGTCTGAGTTCTTTCACTTCGAATAATGTTTTCAAGGCTTGTCCTCGTCATCGTAGCGTTCGCGCATCAGCACAGAGGGTGCCTGGCTTTGGTGACGCAAGAGCGATATGCGTTTGCGACTTACGTTGTTTTCAACTTGTGATGGGCTTGTTGGGACGCAACCCCATCGTAAGTCAAGGAGCACATTCATTTATTTTTTATGGCTGAATAGTGCTCCATCGTATAGCTATACCACATATCCTGGTGTATATTTAGGAGTGAAATTGTGGGGTCATGGGGTAACCTATGTTTAACCTTTGAAGAATGCAGAGTTGTAAACAAGCTCGTCTCCTACACTTAACTCTCATGACCCCACATCTTCCCTACTAGCCCCTGTCCTATTTCTGGCTTCTTCTGCAAAGCCATGCTTCTGAGGAGGGCGTCAGTGCTCCTGTGTTGGTTTCCTCACCTCCCACTTTCTCCTGCCGGCTACACCGTGACTCCATCCAGCATCCACACCCTCGCTGAGCTTCCTGAAGACTCTACGCTGCCTTTTCCAGTGGAGTTTTTCAGTCCTCATCAGCCTCGATCTCTCAGCAGTATTAGACATGGCTGATGGTTCTTCTGGAACCATCTTTTCCTTCGACTTTGCCACCACAGTTCTGATTTTCCTCCTATTTCCTTGGCACCTTCTTCTCCCCTCTCCGGCCATTAAATGTTGGGGTCACTGCAGGTGTGGCCCTGTCCTTGTTCCCCCTGCATGTTCTTTTTCTGGGTGATCTCACCCACAGCTGTAGCTCTGTGACTCATCAGTTTATATTTCCGACCTCGATACCTTCTGAGTCATGATGCAGAGGGCCTGCTGCCCACCTGACCTCCCTACCTGTTCGTGGTCATCTCACACTCAACATGTCCAAAACCAATTCCATAACTTCCTGCACCTAGGCAAAGCACCTTCTACTTCTCCGTGGTGAATAAGCCCAGCATTCTGCCAGTGGTCTAGGCCAGGGACAAGGACTTATTCTTGATTCTTCTGTTCATTGCCCCTTTGTGTCTTTTTGTGACTTGACTTTGTCTGTCAGGTGGATAGAACTTTTATCCTGGAGACTGAAGTCAAAGCAGCCTTTCTGCTAGAGAGGATGGCTTTGTTTTCAGCATAATCCAGTGCCTGGAAATAATTACCCAAGCTCAAATGTCTGTTCTCTGTGAAACGATTGGTGGCCTGTCTTTCTTTTCCACCTAGGGACCAGTATTCTTTGAAATGGCTCCCTTGCCTCTGATTCCTTTCCTTCCCGGCATATTAATATCACCTTTAGTGGGCTCTTTCTGAAACACTGAGTCTGATTGTCCCACTCTCCTTTTAAATTTCCAGTGGCTCCCTGAGACCACAGTCTTTAGTGGAGATTCAAGGCCTTGCTCCTGTCTTTTCTTGCCTGGGGTCAGCACTGCAGGGGCCCTGCAGACTCTCTTCCTCCTGTGCTGCCTGCCTGGCTGTCTTGTTTGTGTCCTGACCTGCCAGGTCCCTTCCTGTGAGCCAGCTTTGCAGCTCTCTGCATCCTGCTGTCCCTGAGGGCCACCCTCCCCCACCTTGTCCCCGTCCTTGGAGACCCAGGCCTTCCCTCTTTCCAAGCCCTTTATTTATACCTCTCCTACAGTGGAGTCCTTTAGGTTCCAAAGTCAAAATCACCCTTGAAAGTACCTTAAATTGCCCGTGAAAGTAATCAGCTTTGATCAGAAATTCTTATGCATACTAACGGTTTGAGAATTTCCAAGCTAGACTAAAGGAGGAATGAAAGGCAAGTTCACATACACATTTCTGGATTTCTGGGTATCACGTCGTTACGCCTTAAGTTCAGCTACCAAATCCCTAGAGGCAGATAGGGCTGGGTGGATGACTCAGAAGCCTCCTGTTTGCCTACTAGACTTGCTCCTTTGTCTTAATTATTAAGCTTCTGCAGCTGTGCTGTCCAACACAGTAGCCACTAGTTGTATGCAGCTGTTTAAATTTACATTAATAAAAATTAAAAAAATTCCTTCCTCCATTGTGCTAGCCACATATCAAGTGCCCAGAAGCCACAGGTGGCCAGGGGCTGCTATATTTGGCAGGGGAGATGTAGAACACATACAGAACATTGCCATCATTAGAGCAAGCTCTGTTGCACAGTACTGTTCTGTAGCCTTAATAGATTCATGTAGGAGGCTGAGGCAGGAGGATCGCTTGAGCCCAGGAGTTTGAGGTTGCTTCGAGTTAGGCTGATGCCACGGCACTCACTCTAGCCTGGGCAACAGAGAGAGTCTCTCTCTCTCTCTCTCAAAAAAGAAAAAGATAGATGAGTGGATTTGTTGTGAGGGCTGTGCTGGATGCTGTAGGTGAGAGAACACTAAGCCAGGGACTGGCACGGCGTAGAACGTGCTCCATAAATGATTGTTGTGTTAGACTTTGAATTTTGCACGATCAGACCCTCCTGGGCCTGCCTGTTCTTCTTGGAAAAGTTGTACTAAGAACATAGTTTTCTTCTTATCTTTTACTGAGGCTCTGCCTTTCAGCCAGGTCCTTTGGCCCCGTGGCACCGACTGGGGTAAAGTTCCACAGGACATGCTGGTGAGCGGGGCTGCCCTCTCTCCAGCCTTCCTCGTGCTTCATTGTAATTATTCATTTACACGTGCGTGCGTGTCTTCTAGGCCGATGTGGGGACCAGGTAACTCTCACCTCTTTTGACTAGCAGGGGACTGGAGACACATAGTTGCTGCTCCACAAATGCTTTTTGAACGAAGGATCTCTTCCAAGAACTATACACTAATTAACTTGAAGCAGAAAAAATGGTTTATTGGATTTTCCTTTCAAGTGATAAAATCAGTGCCTCTCCTTGACAAGCCAAAGTATACAAAGAAAAAGCTAAAAATCTTCTCCTGCCAGGTAACCAGTGATGACAGTAATACAGTTAGTAATGTTTTCGCCTGTGTTCCTCCCTCCATGCTTATAAAAATATAAACAAACCTGTACACTACACATAATGGGGTTGAACTTTCTAGGACCTGGGCATCCCAGCAAGACATCCCTCATCTCTGATTCTTGTATTTACCTTATTCTCTTTCTCTGCTTCCCCCTTGAAAGTAGTGGTTCCCAACCTTTTTGGCACCAGGGACCAGTTTCATGGAAGACAGTTTCTCCACGGACCAGTAGGGGGTGATGGGGGGAGGTGGGGAGCTCAGGGGGTGATGGGCAGCCCATTTCCTAACAGGCCATGGACCAGTACGGGGCAGGGATGGGGAGGGTTGGGGACCTCAACTTTTAAGGATTTTCAGAGTTGGATTTAATTATCTGAAAGTTAAGAAGACTTGACAAACAGGGAATCTGGAGTTTCCACCTGCAGGGAGAACCCTGGAAGATTGTTCATGTGGGAACGGGGGCCGTGTGTGGTGGGATCATATGATTTTATTTTATTTTTAAAGAGAAGCTAGAAATCTGGATTTTAAAATGCAGTTTCTGCCAACTTTAAAATATTGACAAACCTACTCAAATTTTAAAAGTAATGCCCAGCTCTGGGTGGCTTGGATTCAGCCTGCAGGTCCTTAAGTCGGCCACCTCTGGCCAGGCTGTAGGTTCCCCTAAACTGATGTCCTGACCGCCGAGGCTTTTCTAGAGCTCATCTCATGGGCGGCAGTGGGCTCCCTTCCAATAAGGCTGGCCTGGTTTTGTGCCCCACCTCCCCATGGTCCTCCCATGGCTCTCCAGCCCCACACTTTAGTCTTTCAAACCAGGTGGCTGTTTTCTTGAGTTGGAACCAGATACAGTAGTGATTGGTAAGAGCTGATGGGCAGTGTTGTAAGACAAATGTGTATCTTTAAAATCTAGACTCATCTCAAGCCCAGTGAGATGCTGCCACTCTGAGAGGCCCGAGGGAGCTAAATGGAGACAGGAAAGAGCAGATTGCATTTCTCTCCGTTGAGTGGGGCGCAGGGAAGATGAACTTGAAAAATAATCTTGTGCGTTCCCTAGCTGAGGCCACGCCTGAGTCGCTGCACGTAGGTCTAGATCGGTACCTGCTGTCTGCGCCCTTGATTCAGATTGCAGGGGCAGGACTGGGGAATCCAGAGCCAGGCTGAGGGTCTTAAGGGAAGTACCACAGGAGAGCCTCAGACTTAAAAGGGTCCTATAAGGAAAGGGCAAAGAACCCAGACTGCAATTCTGGTTAAATGGTCATCTCAGCGGGGGTCTCCTAGCAGGGAGTGTGTTCTCCCTGGGGAAAGTCATCAGCTTTTTTTTTTTTTTTTTTTTTTACTGCTAAATGATTGTGTAACAATAGCTCTTCCCAAGAAGAATGGAGAGAAGTAGGAAATGGGTGGCCTGAGGAAACCTCAAGTGCTTTTCCCCCTTTAGATTTTTGAGTGATTGCATTTAGCTACATGGCCCCATCACAAGCAGGATTTTAACCCCCTACTTTGGGGGGAAATGGATTCTCTAGGCAAGAAAATGGAATGGCTAAGTACCTGCTGAAACGGGAATCTCTTGTCGTAGGGCACCTTTTGGACCCTGGAAGGGTCCCTTTTTCGTAATCTTTCCTGTTGACTTCACAACCCTGTTGCCTTTTTGGTTTGCTGGAAGAAATTCTTAGACTGGGGAAGAAAAACTGGAGCTTCCTGTGAGTCTGGTCAGCTGGCACACCTCGGAGCTTTGTTAACCCAGTGCAGTCGGTCACATGTGTGCTTCAGGGTACTTCCCAGCAGGGCCATGTGCCGGGCACTGGGCTGCTGCAAAGGACAGACGAGCTGAGATCAAAACCACATTCTGGTTCTAGAGGACACACAGTAGACAAGTGAATCAGCAAAGGAAGATAATTTTCAGTGAGGGATGACTGAAATGAAGGAAGAAACAAAAATAACTTTAAGAATGATTATAATAAAGAGGCCAGAGGTTGGGTTCAGGGAAGGCCTGTCTGGGGAAATGACGTTTGAGTCAGAAGCTGAAGTTGGCAACTATTGAGAATATTGGGCATAGAACATTCTAGATAGAGGGGCCAGCCAAGTACAAATGAGCCTGGCTTGTCTGAGGAGCAGGAGGAGGCCACTGTGGGGTGCATTGGCATGTGCTTGTAGCCCTAGCTCCTCTGGAGACTGAGGTGGGTGTGTTGCTTGAGTCCAGGAGTTCAAGATCAGCCTGGGCAACATAGCAAGACCCTGTCTTTTTTTTTTTTTTTTTTTTTTTTGAGACAGAGTCTCACTTTGTTGCCCAGGCTAGAGTGAGTGCCGTGGTGTCAGCCTAGTTCACAGCAACCTCAAACTCCTGGGCTCAAGCAATCCTTCTGCCTCAGCATCCTGAGTAGCTGGGACTACAGGCATGCGCCACCATGCCTGGCTAATTTTTTGTATATATTTTTTTAGTTGGTCAATTAATTTCTTTCTATTTTTAGTAGAGACAGGGTCTCGCTCAGGCTGGTTTCAAACTCCCGACCTCGTGCAATCCGCCCACCTCGGCCTCCCAGAGTGCTAGGATTATAGGCATATGAGCCACCATGCCCGGCCCGAGACCTTGTCTCTTAAAGTAAAAATAAAACAAGAAAGGAGGCTGTGTGGAGTTAAGTGGATGAAGGAGAAAAAACAGTGAGCAGGACCAGGTCACTGGGACACTGTAGGTCTCGAGATGTTGGGTGTCTACAGTAAGCCCCTTGGAGCAGGGGTCCTCAAACTTTTCAAATGGGGCCAGTTCACTGTCCCTCAGACCATTGGAGGGCCGTTGGAGAGTGCGGCGCACATTCCACACATGCGCACTGTGGGCCTGGGACCAGTTGGCTGCTAAGCAGGACAGGCAGCGGTGGCAAAAACACCCGGCGTGCAGGATTAATGTCCTCGTTGGGCTGCAGTTTGAGGACCCCTGCCTTGGAGGGTTTGTGCAAGGGAGTGCCCTATCTTGTTTAGGTTTTAAGAAGGTTGGCCAGTGCATAGTCACAACTGTGAAGCTTGGATGAACATGAACAGGCACAGATGTGAGGGCGGGTGGGGAAGGAATATACATTTTTTTTTGAGACAGTGTCTCACTGTGTTGCCCTGGCTAGAGTGCCATGGTGTCAGCCTAGTTCACAGCAACCTCAAACTCCTGGGCTCAAGCGATCCTCCTGCTTCAGCCTCCCAAGTAGCTGGGACTACAGGCATGCGCCACCATACCCGGCTAATTTTTCTATATATATTTTTAGTTGGCCAGTTAATTTCTTTCTATTTATATTAGAGACGTGGTCTTGCTCTTGCTCAGGCTGGTTTCGAATGCGATCCTCCCGCCTCGGCCTCCCAGAGTGCTAGGATTACAGGAGTGAGCCACCATGCCCAGCCAGGAATATCCCCTTTGGGGAGCACCTGTTACGTGTCAGACACTGCATAGGTACTTTCATCCTCACCCTGAGGTTTGGCATTCGTAATACTTTGTGCAGATAACCAGGACTCTGATGCTTCTATAGGTGTGCCACTTGTGCCACCATGCTGTGTGAGCCTGGAATTCTCTCTGACCGGCTCTCCCAAACTTGTTAAACCTTACTGAGTTGGGAGGAGGGTGCAAGGGGGGAGTCCTGGGAGGGTAGGGCTGGGATTGTGGGCCCCTGGAGAGCTCTTTGTTCTGTGAGAAAGTCCTTAGTGCTGGAGGGATTTCCAGCCCTGCTGGGTTGAACCCATGATACAGCCTGAGATGATTTACTGTGAACGTTTGTATTTCTCATCAGTGAACCTTTCTCAGAAGAAGGCTGGGAAGAGCCAGTCTGGTGACTACCGTGGAGAAGTTGCAAAAAGATTTGGGGAAACCGGTGTGAGATTTTTCTGCCCTGGCTCCTTCCTTCCTCCACAGGAGAGTAATGGGCCGTGGCTCCTGGTTCTCTGATGAGCCAGGTGCCTTTCACTTTGCATGCATTGTCTCATTTAATCCTAACCTGCCTTTTTGGAAGATTCTAATGGGTGCAGCTGAATGACTGCCTCACAGAGAGGCTAGGCAACTTGCCCACGGTCACATTGCTGGCGGGTGGCAGTGCTCGAATTCAGGCCACAGTATCCTGGCTCCAGAGCTCACACACTGAACGGCAGTGCCCATGCCGGGCAGGCCCCTTCTGGTCGAGAGTTACCAGGGGGCACTCACAGCCGCAGGAGAGGCAGCTGCCCTGGGCAGTTAAGGGCTTGGGCTGCAGCCCAGCCGTGCTGGTGGTGGGGCATGCTGCATCCATCTGCCGCCTTTGAGCATGTGACTTTGCCTTTCTGAGCCTCACTCATAAAATGGGTACAAAAACACCCTCCCAAACTCATGGGATTCTTGGGAGGATTCCTAAAGTAGCTTCTCAGTAAACAATAGCCGAGAATGGCATGAGCCCAGTTTGAAAAGGAAATAGGGAAATATTTCCCTTGGCTACACCCTCCTGGTATTTCTCCTGCTCAGCTTTTTGTCCATCTGTAATCAGTTTTGTAATCACTCTCCTTATTAGCCGCTTTACCGTGGGCCGTTTTTCTCTGGGCTTTAGTTACTTTATCAATAAAATGGGGATGCTGAGGACCTGCCTCCTTGCAGGATTCTGGTGAGCTGTAAATAAACTGATGTTTGCATTTAGAACAGTGCCTCCCAGATGATAAGAGCTCAGCAAAAGGTAGCTGTTGCTGCTGTTATTTGTTTCTGGCAGTCTTCCCGAGGGGCAGAGGCCTTCCTGTGAGCGTCCCTGCTATGCCAGCCCAGGTGTCTAGCAGTTGCTCAGTAACTGTTTGTCGACTGACTTGCCCCATTGTTGTTTTCTGTTAGAAATCCGGAGTCAGGGCCAACAGGTGAAACATTAAGAGTAATTTTCCTTCTTAATGAGTACACACGCCTCAGTGGGTGGTGTGTTTACACGAGGCCAGGCCTGCCTGGTGGCTCGCTGGAAGTTTCTCTATGCCAGGTTTCTCAGGCTCCAGCTACTGGCGTTTTGGCCCTGTCATTCTTTCTTTACTGTGGGACTGTCCTGTGGGATGTTTAGCAGCATCCCTGTTCTCTGTCCACCAGATGCCAGTAGCAGCTCCTCTCCTTGCCCAGTTGTGACAACCAAAAATGTCCCCAGACGTTGCCAAATGTCCCGGGGGCGGGGGGGGGGGGACCTGGGTGAGAACCGCTGCTTTATTCTGTTCTAAGCACCTGATCCCCTTAAAAGTAGCACCTGTTTGATTCCTTCTTTATTTATGGCTGCATCATGAAATTTTGCGTCTAACCCCCTTTGGTGTTGCTTCCTGTCTTTGGCTCCTACACCCCACGCTGCAGGGGCTGCCCCAGTCTGTCCTTCCGTGCACCCCCAGCCTGCAGGCAGGAGCACACATTCTTAGACTCACCCCAGCATACCCGAGTGAGGTTAAGCATCTTTTTGACCATTTGGTCATTTGGGTGGCATGCTGGGTCTGACATCTCTGCTCCCCCAAAGGAACGTGCCAAGGAGACTGCTGGAAGACCTGTCCTTCCTTGGTGTTTCAGTGGAGAATTTTCTTATCTCCACCAGAGGACTTGTAGGGTGGCTGGCCTGCGCCCAGGGCACGCGGGGGCGGTGCTGGGGGAGCGACGCGTCTTCCTTCATCTCTCCGCTTTCTGAAGCTGCTTTATTCCCCTTTTCTTCTCAACCCACTTCTGCGCTTCAGCTGCGGCTGGCACTGAATCGCCTTTTTGTCTCCGAATTGGCCCTCTGATGCTGCAATTCCCCGCTGCAGTGTGAAAGGCACCAGCACCTGAGCTTTTCAGCACCTGAGCCAGGCTGGGGTCGGGGGTGTGGCCCGCGTGGCACTTCCTTGCAGCGGGATAAATAATGCACACGGTCTCAGCCGCCAGAACCGGCTCCTCCACCGGCGGCCAGGTGAAGGCCAAAGGCAACCGGTTCCTCCACGTTCTCTTGGCCTCGGAGATGTGCCCGTGTTGGGAGGAGCCTTCTGGGCCTGCTGAGGCGGGGGTTGGGGGCAGCGCCTTCCCCGAGGGAGTCGGGCCCTGGCAGGTAAAATCTGAGAGAGCTTGGCGTTCTGGAACCAGGAAATTCCTGTTGTGATGTTGTCCCTTTTCCAGAAGGCCCTGGCCCTGTTGATGGGGAGATAGGGCCTGGGTTGCAATTGCCTCTGGCTGTTGAGGGCTAAACACGGAATTCATTTGTAAATCAGCCCCTTTTCCCTAGATTGAAGCAATTTCTGTCCCGCCGAGCGAGTTTCTGGAAGTTCGCCTTTTACATATGAATGTGCCCTTTAATCACCACTTCTGCTTTATTGAGAGCTGGGTGGAGGAGCCTGCGTCTAGTGGGAAAGGATTACACCTCGAGTATAAAAGATGGGTTTTCTCTTTCCTAGGAGAGGCGAATCAGAACTAAAAAGAATTTGAAACAGTTATATTAAAAAAAAAATTAAAGACACCTTCAAAATGCAAACTGCACTCACCCCCTCCCCTCGAGTTCCCTTCTGATACTGTTACTTCAGCCCGCAGAACACCTGTAGTTCCTTATATTTATTCGCAATCCAGTGAAATAAATGGCTCTTCGGTGCAGGGCCCTGAACGACGTTCAGCTCAGCCGAGCTGCTGTCGAGGGTGATAAAATGAGAGCCGAAAGCCTGGGGACACGAAAGGCAGGTCGCTGTGCCTCAGACTGCCTGATTGCAAAGAGGTGACAGTGTCCTTGCCCCGCCGGGCGACCTGACACGTACGAGACTGGGGCTGGCCTGGTAAGTGGTGACTCTTAGCCTGTCCTCTCTGCTGCTTCTTCCTCCTCCCCCTGGGAGAGGCCGCTGAGGATCCGGAAGCAGGAATGTCTGCCGTGGGCGAGCCTCTGCTCTCTTTTGAAAAAGAGAGGCTGGGCCCTGTGAACAGCCACGCTTCCTCGATGGCAGGTAAGTGTCCTCTCCTGGCGCCGCCTGCCCCTCCCTGGTTCTGCCTCCGAGGTACCCTGGATTCCTGGTGAAATGGCATTTGCCCTAAGTCGAGAGTGACCCTTTCGTTCCACTGCCTCATTTCCATTCCAGCCCTCCTCCCCTGCTTCTGGATGGGAAGTTCTCATTCCCACGCACGGATTCTTTAGAAGCACAGCCAGCTCGGGCCAGGGCAGCCGCTCTGGAGGGGACAGCTCAGCTGGCCGGCTCTGGGGCCCAGGGCGCAGCCTCATCCTAGAGTCGCTGTGGGTCTCCGAGAGGTGGAGCATTTGCTTGGGGTTTGTTTGCAGTTAGATGTTCCTTGTGACTTAGGCATTCTCTCCTGTAAGCACAATTTTGCCCCCCTCTTCCCTCCTCCCCGACCTGGGCTCCCAATTTATTATTTCTGCTCTCTGCCAGGAGGAAATTCCAGGCTTTTGTTTCTTTATGATGTAATTGCTGGCTGGGGAGGGCCCGAAGATTCCTGGGGAGGGAGGCCTGTTTGGGTGCCTGCTCTGGTCTGAGTCTTCGGGAAGGGCTTTGTGGTGATTAACGGAGCTCGGCCTGGCTGCGGCGCGGGCGCGCCAGTGTGTGGTCCCGTTTGAAGCCGGCGGCCGGGAGGATTGGGGACAGAGAGAGCTGCCTTGCCGGCCGCTGCCGCTGACCCTCCCTGCGCGGTTAGCGGAGGGAACATGGCGTTTCTTACAGTCTGATTGAAATGCAGAAATCATGCACTGGGCTGATGCTGGTCTCCACTTGATACTAGCTGGTATTTTCCATAACTTTGAACTTGTGGGATTTGAGAAAGCAAGCTCTGTTTTTGGAGTGGGGTGGTGGAGAGGGAAGAGAAGGAAGAAGAGGAGGAATGATTGTTTAAAAAAAAAAAAAAAAAGGTACCATTGATTGAGTGCTCACTTTCTGCCAGGTTTTATGCTAAGAACTTTACATGAATTAACTGGTTGAATCCTTCAGTGACTCCATGAGTTACCGTTGTCTCCATCTTAGAGGAGGACAGAGGCACAGAGAGGTTAAGTATATTCCTTACGGTCACACTGCTGGGACGTGCAGAAGAGCTGATTCCTGACCACTGTGGCATTCTGCCTGTCTCTTGCGACCCGGCCCATCAGAGCATACAGCGCCTGACTTGTGTGTAGGGTGGCCAACTTGTCCCTGGTCACCCTACTTCTGTGGCCTGCCATGCCTGTCTAGGCCTCTTGACCAAGCCTCTGTTTCCATTCAGGCCCCAGCAGGCTTGCCATCGACACCATTAAGGAAATTTAACACCCACAAAAACACACAAAGTGCCTGGCCTTCCAGCTGCGGCCCTTTCCCTCGAGGGAGGGGGACAGACAATTCCCTGTAATGGTGTGTCATTCCTGGCCCCCGATGGACAATGACTAAGGCACCGGATGTGGGCTGGGGGGGACCTGGCGTGGCCTGGCTGGGGGGCCTAGATGATGAGTGTTGGAAAGGGGAGGGCAGAGAGCCAGGGAGCCCCCAGTCTATTTTGTAGCGAAGGGCAGGTTCTGGGCCTACCCTTTGCAGATTGGGAGGTGCATGTACTTCTGGGGGCTGCCCTCTCCCCTGTTTTTTTCCCCCTGAGACAGAGTCTTGCTCTGTGGCCCTAGGTAGAGTGATGCAGTGACATCATCAACGCTCACAACGACCTCAAATTCCTGGGCTCAAGCGACCCTTCTGCCTCAGTCTCCCCAGTAGCTGGAATTACAGGCAGTGCCATGACGCTGGGCTAATTTTTCTATTTTTAGTAGAGACAGGGTATTGCTCTCTTGTTCAGGCTGGTCTCGAACTCCTGAGCTCCAGTGATCCTCTTGCCTCAGCCTCCCAGAGTGCTAGGACCACAGGCGTGGGGCACTGGGCTGACCTGGGGACTGCCTTTGAGAGAACATGTCATCAGTGAGTGACAACACATGGATTTCAACATTCTCCCAGTTCCTGGAACTCTTTGTTGGACCTTCTCTGCCCTCGCACCCCCATCTGCTGTTGTGGGAAACAAAAAAGGCAAAGTGAGAGTGTAGGAGGGCTGTCCGGAAAGTATTCAGCCCCCTTACTATGTTCTTGTTATGCACACAATGGCTGGATACTTTCTGGACGGCCCTCGAACTCTGAGATGATAGACCCTACATTAAGACAGCCTCTTGCTACAGAGCTGAGGACAAGGCCTTCCTGGTGCAAGGCCACGTGGAGCAGTGTTTGTGAGCCCGGGTGTCATACGCCTAGGTTCACATCCCAGCCCTGCCACTTGGTATCAGCGTGATCTCGGGCAAGTGAGACTTGGAGCTGCCGGAGAGCATTTTGAACAGTGCCTGGTCCCTCCCACGTATTAAGAGAAACTCTGAGCCGTTAATACCCGTGGCTCAGGAAAGCTAAGAGGCCAGGTTATCTTGAAGCGAGGCATCCTCTAAGTCAAAGGACATCCGGGAAGTGCCGAGGAGGATTATTTTTGGTGGTTCACAAGACGCAGGTTTGGGAAAGGTCTCATCACGTGCTTGGTTCTTAATGCCCAGTAGACCTTCCCGTACTGTTAAGATTTCAGTGAAATGTCACAAGGAGGGAGGAATGCTTGCTGCTTTCTGCTCCATGCCAAGCTGTTTCCCTGAGTCACTGCTCTGTCCTCTTCCGCAAGGCAGGGCTCCTCCCGCTCCCTCGTTAACCCCTTCAGAACCAGACTGTTTTGGGGGGTGGGAGGCATGGGGGTGCTGGGAGCCACCTGGGTAGAACCACAGGTCTTGCTGCTTCAGAGAAGGCAGCAGAAACGTGTTTCGGGTCAAGGGTGAACTATTTCCCAGTGATTCGGTCTGTGGTAGACGTTTGTCATTGCTCCAGGTTTATAGATGAAATGTGCTTAGCAATACAGCGTCGTCAGAATTAGTAAAGAAGAAAAAAAAATTTGACTCAGCTTTCTGGGAAAGGTGCTGTTGTTGGCCTGGTTGCTACGTCTGCACCCAGTCTGCACCGCGCAGTCTGTCGTCACCAGAGGCCCAGCCCCGACAGGAGTGGGGGCACTTAAGTCCTAGTGCCGCCCCGAGGTCCCCTACCTCCAGAGCACGCTGAATCCCGCAGGCACGTCCCAATTTTTCTCCCTGAGAGCCTTCATTGAAAGTCCCTGCTGTTGGCTGATTTGCCTGTTGTTTGGAACCTATTAAATTTCTACCCCTTGGATACAGCCACTGAACTCTCATTAACTCCAGGGGGAATCGGTGTGTTTGTAACAGCAAACAGAATTGGGGTTTTTGTGTTTTGCTGAGACTAGAAGGTTTGGAGTATAGGCAGCCATGGGCCAGACCTCCCCCTTGCTGAGCAGGACTGTGATTTCCCCTTTTGTTTCCTGGTGGGCGTGGGTAAAACTCCCTTGCCAGCTCCAAATTGCTTACAAGTGCGTTAATTTTTAGGGATTTTTTTTTTCCTCTTTCCCATAGAATTAAAGAATTTTGAAGTTTAAGAGGGACTTGAAGACCCTCTGGGCCAGGTGTGATGGCTCATGCCTGTAATTCTAGCACTCTGGGAGGCTCAGGTGTGAAGGGATCACTTGAGGTCAGGAGTTTGAGACCAGCCTGAGCAAGAGCGAGACCCCATCTCTACTAAAAATAGAAAAATTAGACATGTGTTAGGAGGATCGTTTGGGCCCAGGAGTTTGAGGTTACAGTGAGCCATCATGATGCCATTGCATTCTAGCCCGGGCAACAGAGTGAGACCTTGTCTCAAAACAAAACAACTAAAAAACCCCAAACACCTCTGGGCCTGACGTTTGTATCATCAGAGCTGAGGACGCCTTCGGGAAGGTGAAGGGGGCGATGACCCTGCTTCCCAAGTACATTTGTGAATAACTTGGTGGCATGTGGTTCGTGGGTCCCTGAAACACTGTCTTGGACTCCAGGCAAGAGTTTAAGGTTTTGGTCCCTTTTTTCCCCCCTCTCTTCCCATTGTACAGGTGAGTCTCTGTGGCCCTGAGAGGTGACGAGGCTTGCCTGGGGTCGTTTCCTGTTTAAACTCATTGTCTACCCTTGCGTCCTTGGTGGCTTCAGTTTGCTCAGTCCTGAATCAGGCCCTCAGATAGTGGTGGGGAAATCAAGGACGTTGGCTCACCAGTGTGGAACAGGATTCTCGACTCATGAGAACTCAAACACCATTCCTCAAACATACACCAGATATGTCAAACTAGCGTACTTCCCAATCCCTGGGAGGACTGGTTAAAATACAGATTGCTGGGGCCTACCCTGGAGTTTCTGATTTGGTAGATCTGGGGTGGGAGCCTGAGAATTTGCGTTTCCAGCCAATTCCCAGGTGACACTGCTGCTAGTGGTGCAGGGACCATGTGTTGGGAACCATGTCCCAGGGAATGGTAGCCATTCACTTGGATAACTTAGACTGTCCAAGGAGGAGCTGGGGCCCTTTCTGGCTCCAAGGGGTGAATAAGCATTTCCTGCGTCCATCCACTGTGCCCCATTTTCCAGCTTGGTGGCTCTTCAGGAGGGCAGTACCACCTGTTTGGGAAGCATGTGGCTGTACTTGTTGTTCTGACAGTGTTTATAGGGGTGCTAGTGGCAGTGAGTGGTAGAGTGCCGAGGTTGTCCTTGCAGTGAGCAGCGCTGTCCCCTCCAGAATCCAATAGCACTGCTCCGTTGAGAGACAGGAACATACACCTTGCTTTTCCCTGAACATGCCCTGCACCTTCCCGTTGGCAAGTCTTTGCTCATACACTTTCTTCTCTCAAAATCTCACAAACTAAAAACATAACAAAACCCAAACCTTTGCCTGATTGCTTTCAGATTTTCCCCCTGGCAGGATGCTATTTCTTCTGGGACACATTTCCTTTGAGCCCCCCAAACACCTTTATGAAACCTCCATACTCTGGCCCTGGAGCAGCATTATTGGGGTTTATCAGATTTACATACAACAAACCCCAAACTCCCTCCTGTGGCCCCCAACCCTTTGGCGACTGGCCCCGACTTTATCTGTCTGGTGACACTTCTTATCCTGAGTCAGGCCTCCCTCATTTGCTCACTACTGGCTTTGGTTTGCACTTGCTGCTTTTTTTAATGTGAAATTAAACCTTCTAAATACTTTTTGATAAAGTCACCCAGGCTCATGGTAAATACAGTACACAAGGGCATATAGTGAAAAATAATCTTCCCCACTCCCCGCAGGCTCTCCTCCCAAGGTAACCACCAGTCCCCAGGTGGAGTGCTGTCGTACTTTTGTGTTCATCTAGGAACATTCTAGGTTCATGCAAACGTTGATGTGTATATTGCATCTTTAATGGGAGGTGTGTGTTGGTTCGTTAATGGTGCCAGACACACATTCCTTTTTTGACTGGATGCAGAAGCTTAGGGAGTATCACACATCGGTTCCTGTAGAGGTGCCTCATTGTTCTTGGTGGCCGCGGAATAGGCCGTTGTATGACTGTAATATGTTGTTAGACCAGTCCTCTGCAGACGTTAAGGTTGTTTCCAGTCTTGGGTACGGCATAGAGCTGCAGTTGGAGCATCTCGAAGGTGCTTTGCCCCCCTATGACTGTGTTTGTAGAATGTTTCTAGGAGGGGACCGTTGGGTCAGCAAAGCTAGGTGGAGAGAGTGAGAGTTTTCACGTGTGACGGTGAAGTCCCCTCTGGGAATGAGAGGAGGTTTCCTATGGGGGATCAGGCTGACCCCAGGTTGTACCTTTTTAGCGGGCTTCCTCACTAACTAGCTGTCCTGTGCCTGTGGGCCAACCCTTTGGGCTCTCTGGGCCTCCAGTTTGATGTCTAGACTCAGGGGTCTGCTCACCCTCAGGGTGCCTGTGGTTAGCATTTAATTTCCTCTCAGGGCTGGGTCTCCGTTTTCACTGGGGGTTTTCCTGGAGTCTGCCCGGGAGGCTGGAGAGCTCCATCGTGTGGGTTGCGTTTTTTGAAAACCGTTCGTTGTCTCCCTCTCTGAGTCTGCTGGAAGACGCTTTGCCTTCCGTCAAAAGCAAACCACTAGGAGGACCACGTGTGGCGGTGTCGGAATGGACCCTGGTAATCTGCCACCGGCGACTCCCCTGTAGACGGGAGGAGACAGGGAGCCACCACGCAGCCCGCGCGCTGGCACTTGCCCAAGCGGCACCACGAGGTGGGGGGGGGGTGTCTTTCGAGCTAGTCACCTTTCTGGATTTCACTTCCCTTCCCACCCCTGTGCTCTTGGCATGGCTCTCCTTTTCTGTGTCCGTAGCTTTCCTTCCTCAGGACGCGAGCCGCACCGAGCAGTGCCATTACGCGGGCCCTAAGCTAACACCACCGTCGGGCATGGAGTGGATTGCATCCCTCGCAGGTGAAGCTCGGACGGGTGGTGCAGGAAGGGTACATGTGTTCACGCGAGATGCTGGGAGACAAAAAACAAGGGGTGGATTGACAAGAGCCGGGCTGGCCCTTTTCAGGTGAGAATCGGGAATGCTGTTGGTATTGATCACTTTGGAGGAGGAGCTCAGACATCATGCCTGCGGAGATAGGGCCGTGAGGACTTCCTGGTGTGTGGGGTGTGTTTTTCCTCAGTTGTGCTCTTGTTAGCTTAATAAATGCTGTCTTCCACCAAGAAGAATGAGCGCCTTCATTTCCTTGAAGTGTGTGGCCTTCTTGGTCTGTCTTTCATGATTTCCTGCGTTCACCATCAGGCATGGTTGTGGAGAAGAAATATTTCTGTGGGATAAGAACGATGTTGGCGCCTGGGTGGCGACTCTTGGCAGCTTGGTCGTGGCCTTGCCTGTTAACAGGGACACAGTAAGGAAGAGTGATGACTGGCAAAATGGAGAGCTCATCTCCGTCTAAGTGGGTGACTGTGATTCAGCTGTATCTGGTGGCATGAGGCCAGGTAGACCTGATCTGGTTTTTTTTTTTTAAGAGAAGCCCAAATCTAGATTGTTTAGGTGAAGTTTCCTAATTTTTATATTTTGGCAACAAGTTAAGATTTTACAAAAATGTTACCTAGGACGCAGAAAGCCTGACCTCTGAGACAGACTTTGAGGAGGAGGTCGGGTAATTCTGGGGGGAGGAACGCTGAAATAGCATCGGGAGTTTGGGGACAAAACGCAAGGTGTTCCACACTCCCCCTCCCGGTGGGCCCCAGCCTGGCCTCCCTGACTGCTTTCAAACGAGTGGTTCTGTGTCTCTTTCAGATCCTGTCTCTACAGAGAGAACAGCCCAGAAGAGAAAGTTACCCAGCCCTCCACATTCTTCCAACGGCCACTCGCCACAGGAGGCGTCAGCAAGCCCCATTAAAAAGAAAAAGAAACCCGGCTTACTGAACAACAGTAACAAGGAGCAGGTAAAGCAGCCGCTGGCAGCCTGTGTGTGTCTGGGCCGCGGCGGGTCTCTCTGGGTCTTTCTAGGAGCCAGTGTTCTCTGCACTTAGCAAGCCGCCTCGCACTGGCTGTCATTTGCGCAGGACAGAAAGGGCAGTTCGAAGTGGGGCTGTGCAGGACTTTCCAGTGGGTTTTCAGGTCTGTTTTGGGGACAGAGCAGTGACACAGATGAGATGAGGGCATTGTTCTTGAAGGGTCGGGGCTTTTCTTTGGATTTAGTGTTTTCCGTGTGGCCTGAGGATTTTCCCCCCTCCTTGGGCCCAGACAGTACGACTGATTCTAAGCTCTGCCTGGAAGTGGTTGCTCCCTTCTGGTCTCAGTTTTCTCATCTGTAAAATGGGGGGTTTGGGTCTATAGTAGGAGGCACTGCCTGAGGTAGACTTAGGGTGATGAGCACACACCTGGCAGCAGGACTCTTTCTCAGACCCCGCCCTCCCTCCCCTGGCAGCCAGGACCAACCAACTAGATATGGAAAATCTATTTGCTGTTTGGATCTTGTCTAAGGAAACCTCTAGCTTTAAAATTCTTTGATGCAGGCTAGATACTCTTCTGTGCATTATCGAGTCCTGGAGTAGGCCCCAGGGATTTAAGGCTGAATTAAACAAGATTGTTTCTTTCACGGGAAGAGAACTTGCAATGGTTAAATGCCCAGGCCCGTGAGAGGTGTGTGTTTCTGAGCACGAATCTATTTTCAATCTCAAAATTACATAGCAAAATGCCAGCTCTGCTTTTGCCGTGTGGCTGTGGGCAAGTTAACCTCTTGTGTGCCTGGTTTTCTCATACATGGAAATGGGGATATTGCTGCTACTACTAATTTGACACGGTTGTTGTGAATATTAATACAGCTAAATGACATCAATAATAATAAAAATTCAGCCAGGTTCTAGACTAAGCTGGATGCCAGTCACAAGCCACATGTGCTCTTGAGCATTTGGAAGCGGGAAGTGTGATTGAGGAACTGAGTTTTTCATTTTATTTAAATTTAAGTGGCTACCAGTGGCTTGTAGCTACCGTGTTGGATTGTACTGCACAGGTCTAAGTGAGTTAAGAATTTTGTTATAGAAGGGACTGGTGGGTCCTAAATAAATTTTGAGGTGCATTGCAATACACAGTAGTGTGGGTGATGACAATGCTAAAAGGACTATTTGCTGCTGTGACAACCCCTGTAATGTATCTACTTTATGGATGAAACATGCAAGTTCAGAGAGGCTGAGTTACTACCTCTTCAAGGTCTCAGAACAAGTAAGAAGCTGCATTTGAGCTTAGATCTGTCTGGCTTAGAGCCACTGACACCCTACCCCTGTGACCCAGGAGCCTTCTCCTAGCTGTCAGGACTGAAGGCTAAGAAAGAAACATGAAGGCTACAGATAATCCTCAGACTTTTACTTAGCCAGTAATTGAACTTCCTGGGCCAGCGCTTCCTTACTTGTTCCCAGTAAGTCCTGAGCGCACATTGCTGTCCCTTCTGTGCAGAAAGTCTCCTCATGCCTGCTCTGTGTGTGCGCACGCATGCACGTACGCACGCTTTGTGAGTTTCTACCTGTCCTTTGGGAATTGACTTGCACCCCTCTTTCTGGAAGCTGATTTACTGGGGCAGTTCAAGGCGCGCTCTCCTCTCCCTGCCCCATCTGTGTGTTAGCACCATTTCCATAACACTTAGGCCTTGTGACCACAAAGATGTGTTTGTGAGTCTGTGTCCCCCACTGGGCTGGCAGCCTCTGAAACGTGTCCAGTGTCTGGCACTGCTGGCTCCCCCAAGTCAGACACGGAGTGGGGGCTTGGGAATACAGAAGGCACTTGGGGTCTGGGACATGGCAGAGAACGAGTGAGGGGACGCAGGGCACAAGTGTGCCCCCGAGTTCCCAGCCGTCTTCGGTGTGGGTGGCAGAGGGAACGCGGTCCACCTGGACACCAGGCTCGTTCTGGCCCGAGGCATCTGGGAGACTTGCTGCGTGACCTTGTTAGTTGCTTTCCCATCTTTGAGCCTCAGTTATGTTGTGAAATAGGGGTTTGAACTAAGAACATCATAAGACTGACTACAGGTTTGTTTTTTGAACTAAAACTCCCAGGCAGAAGGGCCAGGAGGTTTTTGTTGGCAAAGAAGTTATAGCCTTAACTGTAAAGAGAAGATATTCCTGACCTTCGACCCCATAATTCCTTCTGACATGCAGTGTTTGCATAGTTGGGACATTCTCTCTCATGTACAATCTGTTTCCTCAAGGGGAACTTAAATCCTTTAAAGAGAGTGCCCGGCATGATCATAGCTCACTGCAACCTCATATGCCAGGCCCAGGTGATCCTCCTGCCTCAGCCTCTCAAGCAGCTAGGAATATAGGCACACCACCATGCCCAGCTAATTAAAAAAATTTTTTTGTAAAGATGGGGGTAGTGGGAGGGGGTCTCACTATGTTGCCCAGGTTGGTCTTGAACTCCTTGGTTCAAGGGATCCTCCTGCCTTGGCCTCCAGAGTGCTGGGATTACAGGCGTGAGCCACCATGCCTGGCGGGATCCCTCTTATAAGGGCACTAATCCCATTCGTGAGGGCAGAGCCCAAATCACTTCCCAAGGGCTCTGAGTTTCTAACCTCAGGGTTAGGATTTCGACATAGGAATTTTGGGGGTGGAGGAGACAAACATTCAGACTTATTACACTTAGAAAAAGCTAGCAACAGCTGGAGCTGAGCAGAGCCTGCAGCTTTAGACATAGGGCCTGTGCCCTCTCCTTGACCCCACCACTCCCTGGAGTCCTACACTCTGCCTGTTCTGCTCATTCCATCCAGCTCTGGGTCTCTGTAAGCTGTCACTTTCTTTTGACTTCTGGCATATATCAAGACTCCATCTCTTCTTTTTCTTCACTCTCATTTCTCTTCTGTGTTCTAGTGCTCAGGAAAGAAAGCCATTCTGACCTTGCAAAAAACCAGATAAACCATATATTTCCACTTTTGATGGAGAGCTTTTATTGCCAAGTAGAGATAGGGATTGGGTTTTAACTTTGGCCCCTGTTTTACCCATTTTTTACATATTTGGAAATTATTACTTTTAGGGGAGTTTTTTAAAAAGTCCTTTGTTCCAGTGGCTTCACCCCCTAGCAAAGGTTTGAAAATGCCGGGGAGGACGCTCCTGGCATTTTGTGGAGGGGGGAGGGTCAGGTTGGTGAGTGTCCTGTAGTAGATGGGACAAGAAATGTCTTGCCCAAAATGTCATTGGGCCCTTTACTGATAAATATCACTCTAATCTTTAGTTCTCGGGACATTTTGAGTTCAGTGTTTCTCGGGGAGGTTTTCTCCCCCATCCCCATTAAAGAATTCAGAAATAATCTGTTAGCAGATTTGTACAAAATGACCTTTGATCATCAAAAGGTATACTTTTGATCAAATGTGGCAAAGAAGCGATGTGGCCCCTCCTCACCTTCTCTGAGTGCAGGGTGTATACGTGTCGCAAATGGGTGGGCTAGCACTTACTTTCTCGGGCCCATGCATTATCTTAAAAACTGGAACGTTTTGCAGCAGTCTTTTGTTGGGCTGGAGGAGTGTATTGATAGTTGAGACAGTTGAGGACAGTAGGGATTGCTGGCTTCCCTCCAAGGTCAGGCAGCACTAGGCGAGTATGTGCACCTAACACCTAGATCGCTGGAGCTGAGTGGGGGCTGCCCCCTTAAGTTGGGTGGGAGCTCTGCCTCTCCCTGCTGTGTTTCCTACCTCGAGGCTGAATGCTAGTGCATGTCACCCACCAGGGCTGGGCCTTTTTTTTTTTTTTTTTTAATAATTTTAACATACTTTGCAGTACCTATGATTTCGATCAAATGTAGGAAAATGAATGCTGATGCTAGGGCCATTTGCACTCCATGTATGATACCCATGTGGCCTCTGTAGGAATTTGAGTTTGTGGTCTCTCACCCCCATACGTGTACCCTGTGTTCACACGCAGCCAGAGCACTCATGTGGGCCAGATGCTGTCTGGAGCCTGTTTTTGTAAATAAAGTTTTATTGGCACACAGCAACATTCATTCCTTCATGTTTGCTTTTCATCTGTGTTTGCTTTTGTGCTACAGAGGCCTAGTTGAGAAGTTATAACAGAGCCTGTACAGCCTGCAAAGCCTCAGCTGTTTAGTGTCTTTATAGACCCCTTTATAGAAAGTTTGCCTGGCTCCTGGTGTAAATGAAGGTACTCTGGGAGCAAATAGACAGGCCTTTCCTATTTTGTTAAGCCAGCCTGTGGAAGGAGCAGGGAAACGAGAACATTTGCTTTCCTGCAATGTCCCATAATAACCTGCAATTACCCCATAACAACACAGGTTGCAACCTGTTTCCCTTGCTGTCAGGCTTGGTAGCACACCGTTTACTTGTGGGGGAGAAAAATCATAACTCATTTTGCCTGAAATGTGCCTTTTCCTTTTTAAATGTTCCATATTTGTTATCAGATTATTTTTATGGAGCAGGAAACACTTACAAGCAGCAGATAAGGAAAGTATCTGATTGACGAGGAGATTAACCGAGCAGCTAGTTCTCAGCAACCGGGGCAGCTGCAGGAAAGGAGGCAGTCTCCTGAAAAGGGTATGGAGCTGCCTGGCCATGCTTGTGGTCCTCCGAGGGACACCCACACCCCGCCGGGTGGGGCTGGGACGGGGATGGTGGCACCAGGGGAGGCTTAATTCCGAAGGTCCATACTCTGGCTCCTGTGAGAGGGGACTTGAGTTGCTGGTTAGGGAGGCCAGATGTCATATTTGATTCTCAATTTTGATTAGATCTTCGCAACTCTCCTGTCCTATTATTAACTCTCTGAAAGGAAGTCGGACACTCAATATGTGACTTACTGTTACCTTACAAAAACCACAGTAGCATCCTAGAAGAGCTCTCTCAGGTTAGAAATAGTAGTTCTGCTTGCTTGATACAGTTTATCTTTCAATGGAAATTACTCCTCTTCTTCCCTCATCCCCTCCCTCCTCTCTTCCTTTTACTTCCTCTGTAACCGCCCCCCCATCCCCCAAGTTAAGCAACCGTTTTCCTTGGTAGACAGACCCTCAACATTAATGCTTCTCAACTACGGACAGTTTTGCCCTCGCCCCCAGGACATTTGATGATGTCTGCAGACATTCTTGGCTGTCAGTTTTTTGTTGTGGTTGTTTTTGAGGCAGGGTCTCGCTCTGTCACGCTGGATAAAGTACAGTGGCATGATCATAGTTCACTGCAGCCTGACACTCCTGGGCTCAAGCAGTCCTCCTGCCTCAGCCTCCCGAGTAGCTGGGACTACAGGTGCACGCCACCGCACCCAGCTAATTTTTCTTTTTGGTTGTCACAGTTTTGTGTGTGTGTGAGTGCTACTGGCACCTAGGCAGCGATGCTGCTACCCACCCTGCACTGCACAGGTGGCTCCCAAGGTAAAGGATTTTCTGGCCCTAAATGGGAAAAGGGGCTGAAGTTGAGAAGCCCCTGCACTAAATGCTCTTCATGTTCCCTTCTGTTAGGTTTTTGGTAGTCTTCTTACTATTCAGATGTTTTTCCCCTCCCAGCTTTGTGTGTTATGTAGAACTTATTTTGTATTACGGAGAATGTTCTCTGAGAGGGTCACTAAGTTATTAGAATCTCTTCTGCGTCAGGCTTTGCCTTGTGTGGGGTATAGGGAAAAGAGAGGGTTCTGGGAGAACTTGGTTTTTGTCTTTGGTCTGGGCTCCGAGGTCAGATAAGTCTTTTTAGCTGAGTTTTGCCGTCTGTGAAGTAAAGCTAGTACAGGTTGAGTGTCCCTTATCCGAAATGTTTGGGACCCAGAGCGTTTTGAAGCCAGCAATCCCTACTGTCCTCAACTGTCTCAACTATCAATACACTCCTCCAGCCCAACAAAAGACTGCTGCAAAACGTTCCAGTTTTTAAGATAAATACCAGGCATTTAAGATAATACCAGGCATTTTGAGAACATTAAAACTTTATAATAAAAGCCAGGAACAAGACAAGGAACAAGCAGGAACAAGATTGGGTTCCTTGAATCTGGGTGACCCTTTCACATTATCATGGAGGTCCTAGCCATTAAAAGAGAGAAAAAAGAAAACTAATGCAAAAGTTGTTAGACTTGAGCAGACACAACTCTGATGTTACTTAGAAAGATTAATAATACGATTTTCAGTCAATAAACAATTAGAATTATTTATTTTGGATTTTTTTAGATTTTGGAATATTTGCGTATACATAATGAGACGTCTTGGGGATGAAACCCAGGTCCAAACACAAAATTAATGTTTGTTCCATATATACTTTACAGATATAGCTTTGAAGATAACTTTATACCATATTTTTAATATATATGATCTGTCACATAAGGTCAGGTGTGTACTTTCCTACTTATAAGTCATGTCAGCGCTCTTTGGAGCATTTCAGAGTTTTGGATTAGGGATGTTCAACCTGTAGCATCTTTCCTAAGTACCTGGGTACTTAGTATCTGGGTAGTTTTCAGGGTAATATGAAGATGGTGTGTGCACAGCAGTATGTTAAAAAGTGAAACATGAAAAGAATATTGTTAAAATGATGTTATTCCCTGGAAACCAAGCAGATTGCTCTGTCTTAAAAGTTGATGTGAAACAGGGAAATAACTGGGTTAAAGAATTACATAATCACATTTATCAGACTTGGCTCTTTACTTTGTAGAAATTAAAGTAGGGAGGCTTAGAGTGATTAACAAAGATCTGCTTGGGGGGGGCATGGGCAATATATGTAACCTTAACATTTGTACCCCCATAATATGCTGAAATAATAAAAAAAATGGGGAAAAACACACAAAGATCTGCTTAAATAAGCATCTATGAGGCTTTTTATCAAGGATTGTAGAAATACCAGGCATTTTGAGAACATTAAAACTTTATAATAAAAGCCAGGAACAAGACAAGGAACAAGCAGGAACAAGATTGGGTTCCTTGAATCTGGGTGACCCTTTCACATTATCATGGAGGTCCTAGCCATTAAAAGAGAGAAAAAAGAAAACTAATGCAAAAGTTGTTAGACTTGAGCAGACACAACTCTGATGTTACTTAGAAAGATTAATAATACGATTTTCAGTCAATAAACAATTAGAATTATTTATTATAAGGTCAATATTAAACTAACAGCATTTCAATGTACCAACAATAAGCATTTAGGAAATATAATAGAAAAAGGTCCCCATTCATAGGATCAACACAAAATATGCAGTATCTGACCAATAATGTGAGATATCTGTGGAGGAAACCATAGTGTTTTATTGAAGGACAGAAAAGCTTATTATACAGTGATGTTTCTTCAAAAGTAGGTAATAGGGATGTGGCTAAACTATTATCCAAGGTTTTTATTGCCAACAAATTGAGGCTCAAAGTGGGTTGAGTAGCTTTCTTAGTAGGGTCACACAGCTAGTTTTACCTGGTCTTTTTGAACTATTTTGCTGGACTTTCTCATACTGCCTAAGTAGGATTTCATATTGGTTTCTGATAGACATTCTCCTTATGAGTTACTTCTGAGTGATTATTTGTGTTTGGAGTGTGGCTTTGCAGGATTTTATAATGTCTCTTTAGAGAAGCATTTCTCGGTGATGTTTTGGGACAGGAAGAGGTCTAGCTCCCATGAACTGGCCACCCATCTCATCTTTCTGCCATAGTTTATTTCAGATAAGAGTTGTGGCTTCCCCGGCAGATACAAGGACCTACCAGGTTTAAAGCTTTTCCATAGCTTTTTAGGAAGGCTCTTATTGGCTCATAAATACGCTGTGTATTTGGGGTAGACATATAAACAATGGATGACCATTTTTTGGTGACTTAAATCTAATTATCTGTTCTCCAGAGGCCTGCTGTTTAAAGAATCCCTGGAAAATTGCAATGCTTTTATTAGCTTTGTAAATTCAGACTTCCATAGGTTAGGCTTTTAACTGTACTAGCAATGTTAATAATGGGGGCACTGTGTTAAATGCATACGTTATATTATCCCATTTAATCCCAATACAATACCATGAAATGTTAGGTAATACCATCTCCATTTTACAGATGAGAAAATTGAAGCTGGGAGATTAAGAGACTTGTTCAAGGTCATGCAGCTGGTTAATGGTAGAGTTAAAATTTGAACTCCGGGTATGCCTGGGTTGTAGCTGTTGTGCTGTCTTGTTAGAGGTGCCTAGTAACTCTTAGAATCAGCTTTCAATTCATTACCTCTTAAAATAGAAGGAAAGAAAAAAAACCCCTTTCATAATAGCTAATGATCCACTAATGCTGTATTTAGTAGAGTAACTCAAGATAGCTTGGCTTTTTAATAAATTTGTGAAATGCTATAATTTTCTTTTATTGTTATTGTTGTACTTGTTCAAATTCCCTTTGCAAATGCACATTTGTTTTGAAACCAAACCTGTCTTTCTTGCCTACATTTCAGTCAGAACTAAGACATGGTCCGTTTTACTATATGAAGCAGCCACTCACCACAGACCCTGTTGATGTTGTACCGCAGGATGGACGGAATGATTTCTACTGCTGGGTTTGTCACCGGGAAGGCCAAGTCCTTTGCTGTGAGCTCTGTCCCCGGGTTTATCACGCTAAGTGTCTGAGACTGACATCGGAACCAGAGGGGGACTGGTTTTGTCCTGAATGTGAGGTTAGTTCCCGATGAACGAATGCAATTACCTGCCTCATTTCCTCTCCTTCCTCTTTCTTCCTTTTATTTTTTTAATTTTTCAAATAATCTAGGCGACCGGGGAAAGAGACATTTCTTGCCTTCCACCTGCTCTCTCCTGGTCACTTACTTTTTGGACCAGTTGTTGGCCATGGCCGCAGGACTGCAGCTCTCGGAAAGACAATTGCACTGAATATTCTTTCTCCTCCTTCGTGGGTCTTTGGATCGCTTCGATCTGCAGCTGTCTCCGATTCTTCTGGGATGAACGTTTTGAAAGTTAACTCATCCATTTTTAAAGAGTTCACATGTTTTGCAAAGATCTCGTGCCGTCGTTCCCTTTCTTGGATGACGTTTCCTGCCGCATTGATGAATCATCAACAGTAGCCAAGCTGGGAAGACCAGTTGTGGGTGTATGTTCCACGTGGAGGCCATCTGATGCTTTCTTTTATGCAGCGAGTATTTCTTGAGTGCCTGTTAGGTGCTGGGGATTCAACACTGCACGGAAATAGGCACAGATCAACGTTCTTCTCAGCAGAAAAGGAAAAAAAAACCAAAATAAATGAAGTCATATTTAATGAGTTAGAAGAAAAGTGCTCTAGAGAAGGCGACTAGAGAATGGGAGTAGGAAGCCTAGAAGGGGTGCAGAGTGTTTTCATTGTAAATGTAGGGGTCTGGGGGGCCTCGCTAAGATTTGAGGAAGACCGAAGGAGGGGAGGAGTGAGCCATGCAG
Source organism: Mirza zaza (assembly GCA_008750895.1). Lineage (NCBI taxonomy): Eukaryota > Metazoa > Chordata > Mammalia > Primates > Cheirogaleidae > Mirza > Mirza zaza. The sequence continues at coordinate 59,348 of VSMD01095625.1, forward strand.
CTGTCTGGGGGAGGTTTTCTGTGCAGAAGGAGCTGCAGGTGCGGGGCTGGAGGCAGCAGCTCACCGGGCGTAGTGGAGTCGGTTCATGTGCTTCATTTGTAACAGAGCTTAAAAAACACTCCACGTTAAACTGATTGTTAGTGTTTCTGCTGTTCTCAGGTGGCTTTTATTCTTGGTGACCCCCAACGATGATGTGTTTTTGAAATGCTGAAAATAAGAATGTCATCTCCAAAATCCTTTAATGTCCTTTAAAATCTTTTAATTGCACATTAATTACACATTAATTGCACACATTAATGTGTTAATTTAACACATCCTTTAATGTGTGTCTTGGATTCCCAGGTACTGGAGTTAGATCTCAAATGGGAAGGCTTTTCTATGTATGTTATGGAAAGGTCACCCAGATGTCTTGAGTGGGGGAAAAAGCAAGCTACAGGACAGTGTCTGTGGTATGCTTTTGTGTAGGGAAAGGAGAAAAGTAAGAATGACGTGGAAAAAAATGAGAGGTCAGATCCATCGTTCTGCCTCTAACGTGGTAGAAGATGGCTGCATGTTTTGGGTTATCCAGGATGGAGAAATGTGTAAGATATGCTTTGCTCAGCAATGCCCTCCTCTGTGCTCAGAGCCTGACCTCATTCTACTAGGGTTAGTGTGGGAACTGGAGCCTTTACAGATATATATATATATTTTTCCCAATTGTTTGATGATATTGCAAAAAAGATAGTGGCTCAGATAGGATGCTTTTGCTGCAAGTCATAGTTCCTGATGAAAGGCAGCTGAAACAATAGGGTTTGTTATCCTGTGTGGGAAGAACCCAGAGGTGGGGCAGTGTCTGTTCAGAGCCAGGCTCTTTGCATCTCATTGTGGAGCTGAGTGTCCCCATAACCCTAAATGGCTGCTGGAGGTTCAGGTGACATGTGTGGACGGACTAAAATCCCCGAGAGGAGGGTGTCTCTCCTTGCATCCCTTGTTATCAAGGGGATTCACCCATTATCTCCTAGCTGATATTTCCTTGGGCTCATTGGATCACCAGTCCTCAGACCCCCCCCCCAAAAAAAAAAGTTTGAAAAATGCTGATCTGGCACTTTGTGTGTGGTAGCCAGGAAGGAGAGGTGGGTGTGGGTGTGGGTGTGTGGGTGTGGTCGTGGGAGGCAGCCGTGTGTGTGGGGGTGTGTGTGGTTGTGTGTGTGGTTGTGAGAGGCAGCCCAGGTGTTAACCATGGATAGTTACTTGGAAACAAATAAGAATCAAACTAGCAGGTGTTCTGTGTCTAAGGTTTAGGGCCCCAAATTTCTTCCAGGGCAGAAACAGTAAGGCAGGCACTGGGAAGATGAGAAGTGTCAGGCCCTGGCAGCTAAGCAAGTGGACGTGTGTGTGTGTGTGTGTGTGTGTGTCGTGCACTGGTCTCAGCTTCTGAGTGACTCTCGTGTGTTGGCCTTTTTCTTGACAACCAACGAGACACATCTGAGAGCTCCTTTTGCAGGCCCCAGAAATGTGAAGAATGGGAACTGAATCCAAATTAATTGCAGAAAACGTTTCTCAGCTCTTCCTACGCAGATGGTTAAAGAGTGTTTCCTGACATCATCGGAATTTGCTATTTTTGTTGTCGCTGCTACATAAGGCTTCTGACGCCTTAAGATATAGTATCAGATTTACATAGCCGAATTAGGTTTCAGACGTTTCTCTAGGTCTCTTCTTTGATGGGAATTTCCCGTATGGAATGACATTCATTGCCTGTGGAAATAGACAGCTAGACTCTGCAGCTTGCGTGGTTTGCTGGAATGTCCTGAGTCAGTCCATGTCAGTGGAGATGGGGAATGGAGTCTTGCTGCCAGTCTGCGACCATCCCTCCCAGTCTTTCTGCAGGGAAATCTCTCCCTTCCCTTCAGTGATGTCATTGAGTTAATGCTTTGCCAGTTTCCTGAAAGATAGCCCAGAACTTTAAGAGGATCAAGATAAGTGGCTGATAAGTATTCCTCCCAGGAGATCACCCTGAAACTATCAGTGGCCTTCACTTTCTTCTCTTATTCCTGAAACTCAGAGGTTATAATGATGGCTGTCTTCTCACACCTTTCTCAGATCTCATGTTGTCTTCATGAGCTAAAAGCGATTTCCTCATAAGGTAATAAATGAATCGTTGTGCTTTTTAATTTTTACGCACCGATCCAGCACACTTTGGTCTAGTAGATTGGAGTCTTTGCCAAGCGAAACAAGGCGTCTCATTTAGATGGGCGTTGCTTTTTTTATGTGTGAGTTGATTGAAAAAACAGAAGGGAAATAAGTACGTGGATAGTAATTTCTTTTCTCTAACCGTGCGCCCATATACGATTTTGACTTGTAGAAAATCACAGTAGCAGAGTGCATCGAGACGCAGAGTAAAGCCATGACGATGCTCAACATTGAACAGTTGTCTTACCTGCTCAAGTTCGCCATTCAGAAAATGAAACAGCCAGGGGTAAGAAGAAAATTCTCAGTATAAGCATACATGAATATAGTGACTTTTTTCCTGTTAAACAGCTTAGCTTTTCAGACATCTCGTGTGTTCGTTGGGCCTTTGTGTGTGCCCACATTCAGCGTTCGGTGAATTAAACATAAGGTATGATGGCATTCAGTTAAGTCTCTGTGGTGAGCACTGTGTCCCAAAGGAGTTTCATGGGGAAATGACATGGAGTTAGAAAGTTGGTGAAGATTTAAAATTCTGATTGCTTTTGTGAAGTGAAACCTCATACCCCACTGGGCAAGGGGGGAGCTTTCTCTCCTTCCCGTGGGAGTTAGTAAAATCCCATTTCAATGAGAGCTGAGTACAGCAGTTTTCATAATGAAGGTCTGATGATGGAACCTTCATGTAAAACTCAACCAGTAACATATTATAGAGGGTGAGCATTTGGTTAGTTCAATTTTGAAATGGGAGTTGAAGTAAGGCCTTTGCCCCTTAAGAAACATCTGCTTCGAAAGCAGGGCTAGCCACCGTGTGGCTGTCACACCGCAGCCATCGTGGTTTGTGTATTTACTATGATAGTGTTCAGGAAAACGGCAGAAAAGTAACTTGTTTTGAAAACTGATAATATGACAGTATAATCAGCATATTATGACAGATGTCAGATGAATCTAAAGAAACTTGAGAATGGGGTTTCCCCCTTTCTGATTTGCACAAAGGCTCCGTAAGGGCCAGCTGGGATCCTTTGTGAAACTCTGAATCAGGGTTTGTTTTCTAAATCAAATGAGTATATGGAAATGTACAATCTCAGGCCTGGCTTTTAGTAATCTCTGTGGTTTTATTTCTTTAAAAAAAAAACATGGCCGGGCGAGGTGGTTCACGCCTGTAATCCTAGCACTCTGGGAGGCCGAGGCGGGTAGATCGCTAGATCAGGAGTTCAAAACCAGCCTGAGCAAGAGCGAGACCCCATCTCTACTATAAATAGAAAGAAATTAACTGGCTAACTAAAAATATATAGAAAAAATTAGCCGGGCATGGTGGCGCATGCCTGTAGTCCCAGCTACTTGGGAGGCTGAGGCAGGTGGATTGCTTGAGCCCAAGAGTTTGAGGTTGCTGTGAGCTAGGCTGACGCCACGGCGGCACTGTAGCCTGAGCAACAGAGTGAGACTCTGTCTCAAAATGAAATGAAATAATAATAATAAAAAAAAGCTTTTCCTTTGAGATTATATTCTGGAGCGTGCCAATTGGGTGGTGTTAAATTGGGAACCTGTTTTGCCCTTTAGTTAAAAACTTTTGTTTTTTTTTTTTTTTTTTTGCAGTGGGATGATTTTTATGATGAGTGTGAAAAGGAATTACTTCTTATTTTTCATAGGCTAAATTATATCTGCTGCTGATTGGGTCATGTAGACTTGTCAACACTGTAGAATTGTATGTAAACCAACAAGAAAAATTGAAGGCATTAGTTTCTCACGTAATTGTTGTAAAGTCAATCACGGCGGAAAATTGTCTGTTTCGTTGAAGCATCTTTTTCACTTACATTGTGTTGTAAATCACCAATCTTAGTGTAAGAGGATGGGACCTGTTACTTGGGCGTATATTGAAAACAAAACAAAAACCGAAACTGAAACACACTTGGGCCCATGATTACCAATAACCAGACGTAGTTACAAAATGGACCAATTTGTAGTACCCCAAGGTCATCCTTTGTGGAAACTTTTACAACTGTATCGCCTAGGCCAGGCACGGTGGCTCACACCTGTAATCCTAGCACTCTGGGAGGCTGAGGTGGGAGGATCGCATGAGCTTGGGAGTTTGAAACCAGAGTTCGAATGAGAAGAACCAGTGAACAAGAGTGAGACCCCATCTCTACAAAAAATAGAAAAATTAGCTGGGCGTGGTGGCACGTACCTGTAGTCCCAGCTACTTGGCTAGTTTGGAGGCTGAGGCAGGAGGTTGCAGTGAGCTGTGATGATGCCGCTGTACTCCATCCCGGGAGACAAGGACCAGACTCTCTCTGAAAAACAGACAAACAAACAAACCCCTGTATTGCCTGAAAACTTGTCTCCATTTCTCAAGTCGTTTGTTAGCATTAATGCTTGGTCTTTCTCAGCAATGATGGGTTTGTTCTTGTGTGTGTATATTTTCTTTTATAGACAGACGCATTCCAGAAGCCCGTTCCATTGGAACAGCATCCTGACTACGCGGAATACATTTTCCATCCCATGGACCTTTGTACATTAGAAAAGGTCGGCGTCCACCAAAGACCCTCACCATGGTAGCTGGTGGTTGTAGAGATGACTGAGGACTCTCCCTTGATTCCCATGCGCTGTCTCAAATTAGATTATTTCTCCACATTTTCCTTGCTCCATTTTTATCTGGATGGAAGAACGTTTGATCTCTTAACTACTTTCCTCCTCTCTTAACATTCTTCCAACAGTGCAGTGGAGTGTCGAAATCCACTGATAATATTTCTGGGAGTGATTCTAGCTTTTTACCTGAAAAAGTCATAGCTTCTAAGAGTTATTGATTTTTGAGCCTTACCTCCTCTTTTCTTTCTTTTGGAGGTGCTAATGAGAGCAGCAGCAGGAAGGAAGAAGAGAAAATTAAGTGTTTGGGAAACCTCCAGATTAGCAATAAAGATGTGGCTTCTTAGAACTTGACCTTTTCTCCTGATAAGGATATTTCTTTAATGCCTGAAGGTGTTTTTTAAAGTTCATGTTAAAATTCCATGGTGAAAATTACACTTGCAACAGTTTGGGTTGTGCACATCATCCTGGCGCTGATTTTCAAACTGTTTGGACAAAAATATGGGAAATAAAATGCATCCATAAGGAGGAAGCATTACTTCATATTATCTGCCCTGATAAGTTGGAAACAATAAATTCACTCTGTTTTCGGAAATTGCACATACCCTCTTGGTGTGGTGGAAAAAAGAAGGTATTAAAAAAAGACAGGATTGGAGTCCTCACTTTATAAATTAATAGCTTGGGAACTTTACATACGTTCCTTAACATTACTGTGCCTCAGTTTACCCGTCTGTGAAATGGGGATGATGATAAGTACTTCGCTGAGTTATCATGAGCTTTATATGAGACCATGAGTAATAAAAAATATTACATAGAATATCCTGTTCTTTGGAAGGACCTGTACTTTGATAAATGACAGCTGCTGTGAGATGAGAAAATTCAGGTTACTGTGATGAATTCAGTGAGTACATTTTTATAGGGTTATAGATCTCAAAAATAATAGTATCTCAGGAAGTGAGTAAAAAAGCACTAATTTGGCAAATGACTGCTGAGAATGTTACGTGGGGATGCGGGTATTACTGGCTGTGGCTTGTTTAGACTCGTTGGTGATTATGCTCCATGGCTTTTCTTCCCAGAACGCTAAAAAGAAAATGTATGGCTGCACAGAAGCCTTCCTGGCTGATGCAAAGTGGATTTTGCACAACTGCATCATTTATAATGGGGGTGAGTGGCTTAGATGACGCCTGAGAAAGAAAGTATGCTGTGTGTGTGTGTGGCACATTTGTCGACCATCATCAAAATCCATACCTGAGGGTTAATAACTTGAGAATAATTGTGTGTGGATTCATATGTTTGAATAGGGGGCAGCAACTATGTGAATTTTAAGGTATGAGCTGACATCCACGGTGGCTTGAGGCTCTATGTTGCTGCTACCTCTCACTGTCGTTTCTAGCAACCTTATTTTAATGGAAGTATAACGCATAAAATAAAATGCACAGCTTTTATGTGTACATTCAGTGCCATTTGACAAATGTGCAACCACCGACACAAATAAGATCTAGAACATTTCCATCAGCCTATTGCATTCACTTCTTGCCTTTTTCCAGTAAACGCTCCTCAGAAGAAGCTAGCAGTCTCTTTTCTGTCACTGGCGATTAGTTTGGCACATTTTAGAATTTTGTATCACCGGAGTCATTGAGATCACGTGCACACTGTGATGCATAGATTCATCCGTGTTGTGTGTTATCCGTGGTTTGTCCTTGCTCAGTGGTTTTCCAGTCTACTAATATACCACAACTACTTTGTTGATATTCATGGATACTTGGGTTCTTTTCAGCTTTGGGCTGTTGCGAATAAAGCTGCTGTGATCTTTCTTGTGCAAGTATGTTTTCATTTTTCTTGGGTGAATACCTAGGACTGGTATTGCTGGATCATTGAGTAGATTATTGCGAAAACTGTTTTTGCAAAGTGGTTATATCATTTTATAACCACTATCATTTTATAACCAGCTAGCAGGGTATATGGAAATCCTCACTGCTCCACATCCTTGTCAATACTTGATATCTTCTGCCTTTTTAATTTTAGTCTTTCTTGAAGATGCGAAATAGTATGTCATGGTGGCGTTAATTTGCCTTTGCCTAATGACCAGTGGTGTTGAGTATCATTTCATGTGTTTATTAGTCGTTTGTATATATGTTTCTGTAAAATATTTAAATCTTTCATTTCAAAAATTGGGTTGTTTGGGAGTTCTTTCTGCTGTGGACAAAATTTTCTTAGTTGTGTTTTCATGGACTTGGAGGATCGAGCCCTCTGGGTGCGGTGGGGGTTTCCATTCTATCTTCCCTCTGGGTGCTTGTTCCCTGCTTTTTGGCCAGGTACATCTTCCAGCGTCCTGCCCCTCCCCCATGTCCCCAGGTCCTCTTGTGCTCAGTCCCCCAGCTGCAGCACTCCTGCTTCTCTGCCTTGGTCTTGATGGCCCAGATGGCCCAGACCGTGCCAGCTGCTCTCAGTAAGGGTATCTGTACTTCCTCCCCACGGCAACGTTTTGCTTTCGGAATGGTGCTGTTTTTGTTTGTTTCGGTTGCTTATTAGTAGGTAAGCTCTTTTAAGGGTGTGCCTTGTTCCCTGTATACCCCTCAGGCCCAGTGTAGACTGTTGGCTAGTGTTTAAGGAAACACACGGGAATGGATGTCTGCTTTAAGCACACATACTGCATTATTAACTCAGTAGCAGGCCCGTGGGTGCAGGGAGGGGAGATAGAGAGGCACGAGGCACTGAGAAAATTTGTGTAAAGATTATAAATGCAAATATATAGAAAGGCCTGGCCCATCAAATCACGTAAACAAGTGAATGAGGTCAGGAAGAAACGCATCAGCAAAGCCAGGATAGCCACGGCCCCACTAAGTGCTGGGGATCATGGAGAGCAGGGAACTCCTTTCTGGTCTGGAGAGGTCACTGTTGGCAGCTCTAGGGCTTTGTTGGTTATAGAGTTATGAGATCTTGTGAGTTTTCAAGGCAAGTAGGAAATCTAGGTATTGGTTTTGTGTGTGTGTGTGTGTGTGTGTGTGTGTGTGTGTGTGTGTGTGTGTGTGTGTGTGTGTGAGAAATCTTCCTGTCAACAAATTTATAATTTCTGTAAATAGCATAAGGTTCAAAGAAAACATGACTTTTTGACCATCTTGTGCTCTGGTTTAGTGCAGAGGTGAAGGATTTCTAGACCTGGGGACAGGTGCTTATTTTATTACGGAAGCGTTCTCGTGAGAATGTAAGCGATGACTCCACTGAGCCATGGCCTCCTCGCTAATTAAATGGGCACATTTCAAACTTCCTCCTTCCTAATACGGCTTCTTGAGGAGTTAACAAGAAAATGCATTTCAGAGCACCAGGCAGACCAACCCTCCTTCTTTCCCTCATACCCTTCTTGGGTTAGCGTCTGCAGCAGTGGGTAGAATTAAGGTTCCTTTCCATTAATTTCCTTTAGGGCGTCAAAGCATTTTGAAAATATAAATCCATGCTCTCTAGGGAAACCCACATAAATTGCTCAGTTTCAGAGAAGACCACATCAAGGCACCAAAGATTGGTCAATTTTGATGGGACAGATTATTAATACATAATTTGAACCAGTATCAGAAGCCAGAAACTTCTGGTTTTTTAGCCTTTTAAAAGCTTAATCCTGGGGGAAAGTAAGTTAAAATGGTGGTGGTGGAAGTATAATCCCCAGGCTGGGTGTTGTAGTGTTTCCATTAGAATTAATCCTATTTTCTTATTCCCTTAGGAAATCACAAATTGACGCAAATAGCGAAAGTAGTCATCAAAATCTGTGAACATGAGGTATGTGTTTCCCACCATCCCATTTCAGGTGTCCCCAGAGTGAGGGGTTGGGATAGCTACTGCTGTTTCCATTTGCAGAATCTCCCAGTGGGTAGCCAAGGTGATTTTTGGAATTTGTTGAGGCATAGACAGAGCCCCTACTCTGCAAGGAAAGCAGAAGCAACTAAGAGGGGTCCCCATATGTTACTAAACAGCCTAATCTAAGGGAGATGGGAATCACTTTTTATTTTTCACCCTTAAGTCATGGGCAAGCACTGAGTATCCTGAGGTTTCTTGGTTGCCTAGATAGTAATTCATAATTTCTGACCTTGGTCTCATAATCTGTGGCATTGAGTTAGGTCTTTTTCACTCCTCTTGCAGAAGAGGGTTTGGGTTTTGACATTTGGGGGAAAGGGCTTGACTGTTTTTCATAGAGTGGCCCAGGTGTCCTGGAGAGTGTGTCCCTCTTGCAAATACTCACACATTTGATGGTGTGGGTAGAATAAACTTGTTGGACTTGTGAGCACCGAGGCTGTGGTGGTTGTGGGATAGGCTGGCAGCTGAAATGATGTGTCTTTTTTAGATACCAGTTGTAAGAATAAAAAACCGAGATGTAATGACCTTCATCCTGTCTGTGTGCTCCCGTTCATTCGTTCACTCATTTGTAAAGAAAGTCTGCTTGGATATCATTGGAATCCATCTATGTTGGTATATTTGTATACAGAGAGCTCTATAAACTGCCTTTGCACTTAGTTTGAGTATTTTCTGTTTTCCTAGGTAATTAAACACACAGGAAGAACAGAATATTTCCTGGCTGTATAATATTCCTATGTGCAATTCAGACATTTATAATATTTCATTGTTCCTGTTTTGTCATTTTAGTATCCAGTTTTATCAGCATTTTAACGTAAAAAGATGATGAATATCATTGCACTTCTGGTGATTTCCTTAGTTTGATTTTTAGAAATGTAATTCTAGGTCAGAGGCTGTAAATGCGGCAAAGGCTTTAAGTGGAGCCTTCTTGATTGTCTTTTATTTATTTTTTTATTCTTTTTGGACGAGGTTCTGGGGCCCCAAGAGAGGGGGCCCCAGAAGTCACCCTTGATTGTCTTTTATTAATAGCAAAGCTGTAGCAAATTATACAGTAGCCTGGAGTGGATGAGTGTAGTCGTTTTTCTGTGTCCTTTCCAACACCAAGAGTTCTAATTTAAAAAATATATGTATACATGCCCCCCCCATGTGATCAGTAAAAATGATAGCATCTGACTGTAATTTTAGTTTACATTTCTTTGATGGCAAGTGGTGATGGACTGTTTGAGATATGTTCCTTTGGAGTAGCCCAGAAGCAGAGTAGGCTAGAAGGAGATGCATTCTACCATTTATTCATGCATTCATTCACTTACTTATTCATTGACCTGTTAAGTCAGTCGGTCACTCTTGTGATTACTGGGTATCTGCTGTGTATGTGGCACCTTGCATGACGACAGGAGGTAAAGAGAAAAACAAGGCTGATGGTGATAGGGAGATAATAGCAGATATCTGTGCAGGGGTGACATGCATGGGCTTTGAAGCCGGACTGCCTGGGTTCAAATCCGGACTCTGCCACTTTGCTGCTGCAAGACCGTGGGCAAGTTACTTGAGTTCTTTGGGCCTCATATTCTCCCTTTGTGAAATGGGAGAAATGAGTAACGGCAGCCTTACCTCACAGAGGGTGTGAGGAATAAATGAGTTAACATGTTTAGAACACTAAGAATGATACCAGCACACTCTGAATCTTCAGTAATTGTTAACTGATGCCTTGGTTTCTGTGTCACTTGAAGCACTTTACATTGATCTCATTTAGTTTGTATAACAACCCTACATCGTGGGCACTGCCATCATCCCTCTTCTGCAGATGAAGACACGGAGGGTCAGAGAAGACAAGCACCTTCCCCTAAAATCACAGAACTGTAAATAGTAGAGTCTGAATTTAGATTCAAAAAGGGAGCTTCTAGGGCCTTTGATTATAAGCCATAATACTACTCTGGGGGTAGGTACTTTTCTTAAGAAAGAAAAGGACAATAAATAAGTAAACTGAATTTTCAGATTGTCGTCATTGGAAATAAAATAGGGCAACGTGGTACTAATTAACTGTTCTGGACGGTGTGGTTAGAGGTGCATAGAAATTGGGCATGGCAAGCAGAGGAGGCCAGGACGGCTGGAAGGGCTTGGGAAGCAGAGTTGGTATGAGATGAGCTCACACAGGTGGGTGGAGGCTTGGAAGGAACGGATCTGGTGTTTAGATTTTGTTGTTAGTTTCTCAACTTGGCACTATTGACATTTGGGGCCAGAGAATTCTTTGTTGCGTAGTCGGTTCTGTGCACGATAGATTCCAGCAGTGCCCCCCTGCCCAGGTGTGATAACCAGAAGCATCTCCAGACATGTTCCCAGGGTGGAGGGGGAAGGGCTGACCTGCCCCGGCAGAGAACTCCTGGTAGCGGGGCAAGTTGCTGGAAGCTTTTAAGCAGGGGCAGGACAAGGTCTGATTTATGTTTGTAAATGGTGGCTCTGGCTGGCGCGTGGGGAAGGCTGGAGTGGGGCAAGAGTGGAAGCCAGAGGCCCTGGGGAGCCGGCTTTCGTGCTGGACCAGAGAAAAGGGACAAGGCTTGGACTGGGGGGATGCGTGGGGATTGGTAAGCAGTTTGGATTCATCTCCAAGGTGTTCCTGCTGTGGGACTTGGTTTAATCTTATCCTTCAGAATCATCAAGCATTTATTGAGGGCAGCCAGACAGAAGGCCTTTGGGGTGATACATTCTAATGTCTTTTTGCTTTACAGATGAACGAAATCGAAGTATGTCCAGAATGTTATCTAGCTGCTTGCCAAAAACGAGATAACTGGTTTTGTGAGCCTTGTGTAAGTTGGATTCACTTTGCTTGTTTCATATACTGAACCCTGTGCTTTTGGTGACTACCCCGAGACAGCTTTCTTCAGGTGGCTTGTTAGACGAAACTTTGGATGAAGTTTTAAAATAAATTTTTCTTTTTGAGACAGATTCTCACTTGGTCAGTCTGGTAGAGTGCAGTGCTGTCAGCTTAGCTCACTGCAACCTCAAACTCCTGGGCTCAAGCGATCCTCCTGCCTCAGCCTCCTGAGTAGCTGGGACTACAGGTGCACACCACCACGCCTGGCTACTTTTTCTATTTTTTTTTTTTTTGTAGAGATGGGGCTCTCTTTCTCAGGCTTGTCTCAAATTCTTGGCCTCAAGCGATCCTCTCACCTCAGCCTCCCAAAGTGCTAGGATTACAGGCGTGAGCCACCGGACCTTGCCTAAAATAATTTTTTATTGATAAAGTTACAGCAGAGTGAAAATTACCTAGATAGAATAAACTTCTTAGGCTGAAAGTTCATGTGCTAGGGCAGCAGCATCATTTGCTGGGTTCGTTTGCCTGGGCACACTGTAGGATGCAGGGTGAAAGGGAGCTTATCAGAGGGGGGTGTGGGTTGGGCCAGAGCAATGCAGGTGGTAAGATGAGTGTTAAATCAGTGTCTCATTTGCAAATCATCTTGGGCCTCTTTTAAGAGGTTTGGAAATACTTCCCTGCATTAAGTCCACGGTCTCTCCAAATAATGGTTCTTGGGGGGAAGAAAGGCACCCTGGTTTCCTCCATGGATCTGCATTTTCCAAATCAGAGGAGTGAATTGTTGGGGTGGGCTGGTGTGTGTGTTGGAAAGATGGAGGGTTAGAGGGTTCGAGGAGGATAGAGTGGGCAAGTAAAGTTGGGAAAACATACTTTACATCTCTTCCTGCCTTTGGAGATTAGCACCTGTGTAGCTTTTGATGAAGAATAAAGGTAGCTAATATGGCCCCTTATTATATGCTAGGCTTGATGCACACTTAATCCAAACTTAACAGGGTGTGGTGGGTATTACTGTCTCTGTGTGTGTTGCAAAGAAATGTGAGATCACTTGCTCATGGCCACCAGGTGATAGCACAGCCAGGATTCAAGCCTGGTTTTACTGTCACTCAGTTCTCTCAATTTCACCATTTGATCCCATTCCAGTTCTGTCCGGGCATCATGGCCACACACTTTCTAGGGAATACCTCGTGGGCAGACCCTGCTTGAAATTCTTCTCTTTCCATTTGGGACCCGTGTCCCTCAACCCTGCTCATCGTCACATACCAAGCTTTAATGCGTACCTTGCTGTCAAATATGTATAAACTCTGGATTTTGTTTCTTTTCCTAGAGCAATCCACATCCTTTGGTCTGGGCAAAACTGAAAGGGTTTCCATTCTGGCCTGCAAAAGCTCTGAGGGATAAAGATGGGCAGGTCGATGCCCGTTTCTTTGGACAACACGACAGGTGGGTATTAAAAGCAGGCTTTGAATGTGCAGCTTTTACTGAACCTTTGATACTGTCATTGGAGAGAAAAAGAAGTGGAGGGTGGACTATTACTTTGTTTGTTGTCATGATACCAACTGTTGATCTTGTCATTGAAAAATGTTTTCCTGTGCTATGTTTAGCTTGATGATGCGTGGGCTTCAGTTTTCTCAGGTATGTTAGAAAATAATCTTTCTTTACTGGTTCTGTTGATGAAACCAGCATTGGAATTGGTCCCGTGCTGCTGTTTTCTTTTTCTTTAATTTTTTTTCTGGAGTAAATTAAACCTCTGAGTAAATTGCTTTTCAAAATAATGCTTTCAGGGATCAGAAGTATTTCCCCAGATTGCCAGTAAATGAATCTCTTATCATAGTGCTGAGCAGTTCCCTCCCTGTTCCTTTTCTCTGAAGCCGCAATGGGAAATTACAAGGGGTTGCTGTTTTGACAGGTGTGAGCCCTTCTCCCAGCCTTCCTGCCCTCCCCTTTCCCTGTGCACCAGGCAGAGCGAATTATTCCAGCTAATAGCAGTTCCCTTTAGCATGGAGCCCCCTGCGTGTGTGAGAACGACAGGTAGGCCGAGATGAGCAGCAGTTAATATCTTAATTCTCTTTTAGCAAGTTCTGTTATGATTAAACGAGGCACAGACTCTCTCAAAGTCCCACCAGGCAGTTTGAGAAAGTGTGTAGAGCAGACTATTCAAAATACATGTCCTAAAAATTAAATATACACACAAAATATACAGAAGATACAGTTTATATTTTTATTATTATTTATTTTTATTTTTTGAGACAGTCTCGCTTTGTTGCCCAGGCTAGAGTGAGTGCCGTGGCGTCAGCCTAGCTCACAGCAACCTCAAACTCCTGGGATCAAGTGATCCTTTTGCCTCAGCCTCCCGAGTAGCTGGGACTACAGGCATGCGCCACCATGCCCAGCTAAGTTTTTCTATATATTTTTAGTTGGCCAATTAATTTCTTTCTATTAGAGATGGGGTCTTGCTCTTGCTCAGGCTGGTTTCGAACTCCTGACCTTGAGCAATCCGCCCACCTCAGCCTCCCAGAGTGCTAGGATTACAGGTGTGAGCCACTGCACCTGGCCCAGTTTACATTTTTAAACATCAGAATCTGAAAGAATGCTCTCAAGTTTTGCTCATCATCTTGCAGATCAAAGAAAAAGCGTAAATTCGAAAGTGATCTGCAAAATAATTTGCTAGGAATCCCAACAGTCCATTGTCAGGAGATAAAATGGAAAATACTCAAGATGGTGCTTGGTTCAGTAGGAAGTATTATAGTTTGATTTTCACCACTCTTGTTGGAACTCTTTCTGAAATTCATGTATTCCTTCATTCAAAGAAACACGTCTCTGGTGCCTGCTGTTCGCCAGGCTGTGCACTAGATGCTGGGAACGTAGGAGTGAGCCAGGCAGGTCCTGCCTCTGCCTGTCTGAAGGCTGACATCCTAGCAGGGAAGGTGGATGACGCCCAGGTGAACAGATAGGCCGGGTGATCTCAGGTTGGGAGGTGGTGCACCAGCAAGAGCCAAGGCTCCGGCACCAAAGGGCTGAGGTCCAGAGCATTTGGGAAAAGCCAGGAGGACCGTGTGGTTTAAATAGGGTGGGGGGAGGAGAGAGAGGATGGTGGGAGATGAATCGGGGTGGGGTAGGGGGCAGGAATTTGTTTTTTATTTGAAAAGCAGGAGGAATTGATGGCGGGCTGTACCTCCCACTTATTCATCAGAGCATGGCAAGTGTGAACTGTCTTGATGACTTGGGATTCTTACTCTATGGGGCAACACAGGATGGATATGCACACTCAGGATATAGGCGGGTGTTGGGAAAGCAGGGCTTGCTGCCATGGACCAAATATTCCCAGACCCTTAGAGTCGATGATTCTGGTCTCACCTGTGACCACTCTGTGGGGGTCTCTTACACCCTACAGCCAGCCATGGAAGGTGGCTTAGAGGGCACCAGGAGGGATGCATGAGCTTTGCACAAGCTTTTCCCCCAAAACTTTGCAGGTCGAGGGCTTGATTCCATATGGGGGCTGTCGTGGAAGCCAGGCACCTTCCGTTCCTTTGCGAAAAAGAAAGCATGAGTCTGGTAGCCATGAGTTTCCTGCCCCCTCTTCCTGCCCATCCTGTCTTCCATCCCTATTGAAGGGGGTGTGACGTGCTGTCCATTTGGGGTGGCGGGGAGCCCCTGAGGGAGCTGCTGAGGGCGTTCCACGGTGGTCAGGCAGCACAGTTGTGGGGTTCCAGGGGGCTTTGGCCTTGGGAGGGTCTCACAGCTTCCTGGAGGCGTCCTCCTTCTGAGAGACCTTCTTAAGGCTCTGGGTGAGACCCAGGAGCGAGGGAGGAGGGAGGCCTCGTGCCTGGGGTTGTGGGCACGTGCCTGGACCTGCGTGAGGGAAATAGGTCAGGACGGCAGGGTGTGAGGAGTCACAGAAATACCACATGTTCATCATCAAGTTCGTAAATGCCAGAGCGAGCCTTCGAGGGCTCTCGGGCAGACCCAGGCATGTTCTGAAGTGTCTCCCTGCATGCTTTCTGTCCCTTAAAAGAATTTGCTTTTTTAGGGGAGGGTATTTCATAGAGACACACACACACAATTATGTAAAAGCATAGGAAATATTTTACTTAGTGCCTACAAAGGCTGACGTGCGTTGAATGCCTACCATGCACCAGGCACTGTTTTAAGTGCTTTTTTTTGTAGAAGCTCCTTTTATCTCTATCTTACCAATAAGAAAACTGAGGCTCAGAGAAGGTAATACCTAGCCCAGGATCGCACAGCTAGGAAGAAGCCAAGCTGCTGAGAACTGAGGCAGTGTGACTCTAGACTTTGTCCCTCCCAAAGGCTTTATATCGTAGAGCAACTCTAATTGCCTTTTAAATGTTTCCCGGGCTGGCTTTAAGGAAAAGAAACACTTTTACTTTCCTGTCGAGCAATTCATGGTAGGCACTTGTGTGGCCTGGATACCAGACAAGGGTAGGGGTGGGACGGGGCAGGACAGTGAAGGGAGAAGTCACAGGACTTACCTGGGTGATAAGCCCCTGGTGGGGCTGCTTGACTCTTGGGGGATCCCGGCTGCGTCTCAGACCTGTTCTGCCCAGTCCTGGTCTTCACCCGCCCAGTCGGAACTGGGCCTCCCCCTGAGTGAGCTCTTACCTTGAGAGCACCGGCCCTGCCCAGCTGCTTTCCCTCTGGCTGGAGGTGTGGCTCTTCCGGTCTCTGCAGAGAGACAGCAGTCGGAATGTATGAGACGCTGGTAATTTCCAGCACTGTGAGAGAGCAGTTAGATGTTTTTAGGATATTTAGTTTTAGATTATGTTGCCATCTAGTATCACTAAGCATTGCAAACAATCTGCCCCACGGACATGCTTTATTTCCCCTGGGTGGTTTTCTCTTAAACATAAAAATTAGATGCTTCCTGTTTGAAATGGGGTAAAAATGTAACATTAAAAAGTGCAATTTTTTTTTTTCTGCTTCTCTTTAAAACACTGGAAGACTAGGCAGTTTGGGTCCAGACTCCTACAGTGATCCCCTTGGATAGCAACTGGGTAGATGCCGCTTTCTCCCGTTGACCTAGACATGCGTTTTCTACTTCTCTGAAGTCCACTTTGTTCCCCATTGCTCGTGCCTGGCTGGAGTTTATGGTCTGTGAAATCCAAAAGGCCTCCTTGGAAAAGCTCACTCTTGCCAGTTTCTCAACTACAAACTGGGCTGAGGCTGGGCAGTCGTCTGTGTGGCAGCCTCTTGTCCTGGATGTCCCTGCCTTGGCTCTGCTGTCACCCATAGTGGCAGTTGCAGTGTTCTCAACTCCTGTTGTGGGTCGCTGGTTCCAGAAAAGCTGCTGCTGTCGTTTTTGCTCTCCTGGGACCCTGCAGAGCACGTGGGCAGGTGGGGTGTGGACGGCAGGAAGACGGAACTGGCCCAGGATGGAAGGTGGAAGGTGTATACCTGAAGGCTGATGGGCTGTCTTGCGGTGATTTTCTGTGTGAATTATCTCACATTCAAAAACACGTACCTCCATTAGCGATGTGGGTTTCCAAAGTTTCCTTCTAGTCCCATTGAGAATGGCATGGAGAAAAGGAAGCTCTTTATGTCTGTGTGAAGCTCGGTGAGATCTGGGGAATGAGTCTCCTTTCGGAGGTGTCAGGGGTGCAATGACTGACTGCTTGCTCTCCACCGACTGGAAACCAAAGGGGGTTTATTTTTTAGGGATGAAAATGACTGAGTCTATTGAGCCTTTTAACCTTTTAGCGGAGCCTCGTTCATGTTCAGTTCTCAGGGTGGAACGTGTCTGTTAAGTGGATCATTAACCCTTCAAACCAAGTAGTTTTTTAAAAAAATAGAATAAGTGTTTAATAATCCTGGCAAATGTGCCAGGCTATTTTGGTCACATTAAGGAAGGAAAGAAAAAAAAAAAACAGCCTCAGAAATTACTAAAGTTGACTTAAAAAAGCCTCTTTCTCTTTTGCCCTCCTAGGGCCTGGGTTCCAATAAATAATTGCTACCTCATGTCTAAAGAAATCCCTTTTTCTGTGAAAAAGACGAAAAGCATCTTCAACAGCGCCATGCAAGAGATGGAGGTCTACGTGGAGAACATCCGCAGGAAGTTTGGGGTTTTTAATTACTCTCCGTTCAGGACGCCCTACACGCCCAATAGCCAGTACCAAATGCTGCTCGACCCCAGCAACCCCAGCGCCGGCACCGCCAAGATAGACAAGCAGGAGAAGATCAAGCTCAACTTCGACATGACGGCGTCCCCCAAGATCCTGATGGGCAAGCCCATGCTGAGCGGGGGCACGGGGCGCCGGATTTCGCTGTCGGACATGCCGCGCTCCCCCATGAGTACTAACTCTTCTGTGCACACGGGCTCCGACGTGGAGCAGGACACCGAGAAGAAGCCCACGTCGAGCCACTTCAGCGCGAGCGAGGAGTCCATGGACTTCCTGGATAAGAGCACAGGTCAGCCCCGGCGGGGAGAGGGAGGGGGTTGCCAGGTCTGTTGGTTCCAAGCGTGTGAGTGTCACCTCGGTCATCCGCACATTTTAAATAAGTAGCCAGCTGGGATTCTTGCTGTTAGGGACCCCAAAGTGAGACGTATTCCCAAGAGAGGCCGGCTGGAGGTCATTCCTAGAAGTGGGTGGATGGTGGCCAGAAATCTGTCCAAACTCAGTTCAGATGGTGCAGCCGTTTGGATTAGTCACAACTTTTCATAAATGTTTTTTTTTTTTTTTTCTTTCCCAAGAATTTTGCTTTAATGGAAAGTTTCTTTTTCTATCAAAACAATACACTCGGCCGGGCGCGGTGGCTCACGCCTGTAATCCTAGCTCTCTGGGAGGCCGAGGTGGGCGGATTGTTTGAGCTCAGGAGTTCGAGACCAGCCTGAGCAAGAGCGAGACCCCATCTCTACTACAAATAGAAAGAAATTAATTGGCCAACTAATAATATATATAGAAAAAATTAGCCAGGCATGGTGGTGCATGCCTGTAGTCCCAGCTACTCGGGAGGCTGAGGCAGCAGGATCGCTTGAGCCCAGGAGTTTGAGGTTGCTGTGAGCTAGGCTGACGCCATGGCACTCACTCTAGCCTGGGCAATAAAGTGAGACTCTGTCTCAAAAAAAACAATACACTCACACTAAATGCTCAGGTGTTAGTGAAACATGAAAGGTGCGGATAATATTCTCTCTCCCCAGAGGCATTCCACTCCCCTAAAGGGTGCCTTGGTTAGCAGTCATGTTGTGTTTTCGGGTTGTGCTGGGGTAGAGTGGTTAAGAAGGCAGAGGCTCGTCTCAAAGCCCAGCCCTGCCACTCACTAGCTGTTTGGCTTCTGATAAGGTACTTAACTCTATGTGCCTTAGTTTCCCCATCTGTTAACATGATGGTCATAGTACTGCCCACCAGTAAAGGACTTAGAACAGTGCCTAAAATAGTAAGCAGTGCACAAAATGTTAGCTGCTGTGTTAATATCATCACGGTGATTGCTGTGAGGGTCCAGGTGGCCCTGTGATCAGAGAAGTGGTGCAGCTGAGGAATGCTGGCTGGGAGTAAGAAGAGAGATGGTGACTTCAGTGGAATTCTTCCTGCCCAGACATAATTTGGTCGCATGTTAAATACTTAATGACTTTTATCGCCTTCACAAGGAAGTGGTTTTGCTCTCATTTTTCTTGAAAATTGCCTTCATAATTAGTTCTTTGTTGTTCCTCCGTGGAGAGGTGTGGCACAGAGACACGGAGTGTGATGGGGAAAGGCAGGTGGCCCCCAGGACCTGGGTGGGGAGGCCAGAGAGACGGGTGGGGATGGGGGGACTGCGTGGGCTCCAGCCCATGGTGGCCATGCGAGAACACAGACTCGGGGTTTTCAGATCCTCTTCTGGAGGAATGGGAAGTCTGGATTTTTAAGTAAAATCCCTAGTTATTAAATATCAGGTTCAGAGTATCTTAGAATGATTTTGTAGAATGAATGAAGCATATCAACTGGGTTGGATCCCTAGACTTCTGAAAAGTTTCGCCCCGCCCCGCCCCGCCCCGCCCCTCCCCTCCCCTCCCCTCCCCTCCCCATAGGAACTGTTTAAGGAGCAAGCATTAGTTCTCCAAGAGACCCAGAAGATAAAATGAAGGGGACTTAGTCAGTTGTGAACTCAAAAGAATTCCATCCATTTCGGTTGTGTTGTTTCTTGCTTACTTTCAAGTACTGCTTCCCAAGTGGAAGGGTGAAGGGAGTTAGAGACCTGTGGTTGTTGATTCTTCTAAACAAAGGCTATAGTCTCTGTCTCCAGTTTTGATTCATAGACCGTTGAGTTGTAGAGTTCTGTTTTGGGGTTAACATAATTTGTGTTGACATCATTTCAGAAAAATTTTCCCTTTTGCCCCCTTGCTTCTGCCCAGAGTCCTTTAAAAGCTCACTTTTATTCCATGACATGATTCCATTTAAGCCAGGTACACAAAATACGATACAAACCTGTTGGCCTGCTAGTTCCCACAGAGAGCATGCTTTGGCGGAAGGGTTTTAAATTTTAACCTTGGCAGCAACTTTGTGAATCACTGTTGCCTGCACTTTCACTGCCATGATTTTTTGCCATATATTATTACATACTTAAATATTAAATCTGTGGCTTAGCTTTGTCCCAAGCTAAAGAAAAATGCATAGGCCCATGTGTTTAAGTTGCTTGTTGTGTTTTCCCCAATATACATGAAATTAATACATAACAAAACATGCTGGTGTGTGCACCACTATTGGTTTCCTACACCACATTTCAAAAAATATAGTTTTAGGGGAATATGAGGACAGGTGTAATGTGTTTAACTTAGCTTCTCTCTTCCCTCAAGAGGTACAAAAGGAGAGGGATAAGTGGCATGACACTTCTGACAATCCCTTACCATTTGATCGGCTTTTTAGGTGAGAAATAGTAGATCCCTTATTTCACTAGACTTCAAAGTCCCTTTGCCAGTATGTGCTTGGGTCATTTTACAAATCATGAGTTAGCCAAATCGTGAGTAGTATAGGAAGAGAGGGTGATATTCAAAATCATTATAATCTTACAAATTGCTCCCTTTTCTGTAAGGGGGCGGATAGTCAATATATTAGGCTTTGTGGTTCTTTGTCGAAACGATGCCACTATCACACATGCTTGTTGTAGCACTAAAGCAGCCATGGACATTGTGTGGCTGAGTTCCAATAGTGCTTTGATGATGGACACTGGCATTTGAATTTCCTATAAGTTGCTTGTTCAGGAACTATTAATTCTTCCCTCTTACCATTAAAAAATGTTGGGCCGGGCGCGGTGGCTCAAGCCTGTAATCCTAGCTCTCTGGGAGGCCGAGGTGGGCGGATTGTTTGAGCTCAGGAGTTTGAGACCAGCCTGAGCAAGAGCGAGACCCCATCTCTACTGTAAACGGAAAGAAATTAATTGGCCAACTAATATATATAGAAAAAATTAGCCGGGCATGGTGGCACATGCCTGTAGTCCCAGCTACTTGGGAGGCTGAGGCAGCAGGATTGCTTGAGCCCAGGAGTTTGAGGTTGCTGTGAGCTAGGCTGACGCCACGGCACTCACTCTAGCCTGGGCAATAAAGTGAGACTCTGTCTCAAAAAAAAAAAAAAAAAAAAAAAAAGTTAAATATTTTTCTTAGCTTGCAGGCCTTACAGGAACAAGTGGTTTGCCAGATTTGGCCTGTGGGCCATAACTTGCTAACCACAATCATAGACTAAGACAGTTAGAGGAAACTAAGTCAGTCTCCCCATTTTACAGAAGGCAAATTGAGGGCCCGGCAGAGCACGTAAGGGAAGTGCCTAAGTCCCCACAGCCAGATCCTCAGTCTCAGCTGGTTTTCTTTTCACTGTACCCTCCTGCCCTCTGCTGTTAGCAGCAATAATAGCGTTTAGTGGAGGGAAAAGTGAAAATGCCTCCACAGTTGGGAATAATATATTGAGATAAGACTGTGGTTTATCAAAAAAAAAAAAAAAAAAAAAAGATTGTCAACCAAGCGTGGTGGCACATGCTTGTAGCACTAGCTACCTGGGAGGCTGAGGTGGGAGGATTGCTTGAGCCCAGGAGTTTGAGGTCGCAGTGAGCTACAATGACCTTGCTGCTCTCTAGCCTGGCAACAGAGCGAGACTTTGTCTTTAAAAAAAAAAAAAAAAAATTGTCATGTCACAGGATAGAAGACCGTGTAAGTAGCTTCAGCAGTGAAAATTTTGTGACCAGCAGCATAAAACTACAAGTTGAAATGTTAATTACATAAAACTTTTATGAGTTTAGAAATCTTCCTTTTGTTGGGGAGATTGAAGAACCCAGAGCCATGTGTCTGTAATTCTTAGAAGTGGATTTAGCTTTCTAAGAAGCAGTTGCTCAGCCAGAAAGCCTTTAACTCCCAATGGCTTGGAATCCTGCTGTTGAGATGGCCAAAGTGGTGGATGTTCGCAGTGATTTTCCTGGTACTTCTTTTGTGTCGGCCTCCTGGCCAGAACTGATGCTTTCACCAGTGTTTGCTTGCAGGAGCCATTCTAAGTCATTAACATTGTTAGGGTCAGAGTCCCGGGGTCTGGCTTTTACTACCCTCTGTGCTAATGGTCCTTTGGTTTTGTAGCTCCACTGTGGGTTACCATTATAAGGGAGAAAGGAGGGTGATTTCATATACCCTCCCTTTTTATATAATTATGAAACCAAACCAATAAAAACCACAACCCAACGATTTTGTTGTAAAATTGTTTATTACAAAAACTAAAGTCCCTGGATAACCCCACCGCCCATAGTCAGCCCTTAGATACTGTTTCCAGGGCTTTTCCTATGTTGGTTTATATAAGTCATACTGTTAAGTTGAAAACTCAAGTACTTCATGGGGATCAGGCAGATACAGAAATGAGTGAGGTTGGAAAGTGGCAGGGTCTGGGGTGAACGAAAGCAAAAGTGTGCTCATCGTGACTTGTCACACACACACACGAGCTTGTGTGTGCACACGGGTGTGTAACACCTGAGCCGCACTTAACCTTTTGAGACATGCTGCACGCTGGCATTTCCACCCTTTTGTATAAAAGAGCTGCTATCACCCGCTAACAGGTCTCAAAGTGCTGGGGTAGACAGGTCTGCCTTTATGAAAGGAACTTGAGGACCTTTTCTTCCTGCTGGTTCTTGTCAAGTGGGAGCGTGGGCTCAGTGTTGCCAGATTTCTGATTTTTCAAGAGAACCCTTTAATATTTTTATTTTTATTTATTTATTTTTTTTTTTGAGACAGTCTCGCTTTGTTGTCCAGGCTAGAGTGAGTGCCGTGGCGTCAGCCTAGCTCACAGCAACCTCACACTCCTGGGCTCAAGCGATCCTTCTGCCTCAGCCTCCCGAGTAGCTGGGACTACAGGCATGCACCACCATGCCCAGCTAATTTTTTCTATATATTAGTTGGCCAATTAATTTCTTTCTATTTATAGTAAAGACGGGGTCTCGGTCTTGCTCAGACTGGTTTCAAACTCCTGACCTCGAGCAATCTGCCCGCCTCTGCCTCCCAGAGTGGTAGGATTACAGGTGTGAGCCACCGCGCCCGGCCTTCTTTTAAATGGGAACTATCCCAAGTCTTTTTTTTTTTTTTTTTTAAGAGACAGGGTCTTGCTATGTTGCCCAGGCTGTGCTGGAACCCCTGAGCTCAAGTGATCCTCCTACCTGAGCCTCCTGAGTAGCTGGGACTACGGGCAGGTGCCACCATGCCTGGCTCCTAACTTTTTGTACTGGCTCAGATTTAAAAACAAACAAAAAAAAGCTATACCACATGAAACGTATCTGTGAACCGCTTGGTTCATGGATTACCTGTTTGCAATGTCTATCGTAGACTCTGGGATTTTTTTTTCTTAAGCTTTGTATTCTGAATACGTTTCCATGGTAGTGAATATCTCTTCAAAACTGCATTTCTACTGACACCCTCTAACCCATCCTACACCGTCTGGTGGTGCAGTGCTCATCTGTGAATGGTACCATCGGGTTGTGCAACACGCAGCCCCTGGAACATGTAGGTTGGTTCCTAGGTTTTTTAAGTTGAGGAAATTTTTAGCATGAATCATTAACTCCTCCTCCTCCACCCTACCCAGAGTGCTGGGGTGTATGGGAGGGGAAGGGCTTTTTTTTTTTTTTTTTTTCTAATTTAATTCCAAGACTCATGTTTCATGTAGTCAGAATAGCACTTAGCATAGGGTAGATTTTTGTAAATGCAGATAGTAAATGACGTGTTTTAGCCCACACTCGTGAATTGAACATCAAAGTATAAAATCTGATTAAATTATTTGTGACTTCAAAGGCAATTAGTTATTCCTTTGGGCAAGATTTATGGCTTTATAAAAGGATTGGCATCTGTTTCAAAGTTTAATCGAAATGAACATTTCCAAATGTCGTCTTGCTTTTGAAAATGTCTAGAGCGATTTAAAGCAGGGTTTCTCAACGTCAGCACTCGTGACATTTGGGGCCAGACCATCGATTGTGTGGAGCTGTCCTGTGCACTGTAGGATGTTTAGCAGCATGCCTGGCCTCTACCCATGGGATGCCAGTAGCACCCCCACCCACAATTATGATGGATGGAAATGTCTTCAGACACTGCCAAGTGTCCCCTGGGGGGCAAAGTCATCTCCCCTCGTCCTCGCTGAGAACCAAGTACTATTTAATGTACTATGCTTTTGAATTTTAGCTTTTGAAGTTAGTGACAAGAATTCTGATTGCTTTATATTCATTCATCTTTGAAGCTCTTCAATATTTATATTGAATTTTATATCATTTTTTTTTTTCCTTTTTTAGTAGAGACGGTGTCTTGCTCTTGCTCAGGCTGGTCTTGAACTTGAGCGATCCACCTGGCTCGGTCTCCTAGAGTGCTAGGATTACAGGCATGAGCCACCGCACCTGGCCATGATCATTTCTTTATGGCTTATCTTGACCATAGTAATGAGAAGAGAAATGGAGACCTCATTCTTCAGTTAATGATGTCATATACTTGCTTGGTCAGAAACTGTGTTAGGCACCGGGGATGTGTCGGGCAGTGTCCTGGGTGCCTGGTGGCCAGCAGGGATCCTACTGTCCTGGAGCCGACTTTCTCATGGCACGAGAAAGACGGTGGATGACAGACACCTTGGCCATGTTAGCTGGGCCAACAGGGGAGGGGTTCTGGGGAGGTGACATTGGAGCTGGCACCTGGACATGGAGGAGTACCAGCCAGTGTGGTCTGGGGTGGGGGTGAGGAAAGCCTTCCCCGGGAGCCTTGGGTACAGCCTCAGGCTTGGGGTGGGAAGAGGCTTGACCTTCCAGGATAGCATGAAGGTCAGCGTGGCTGGAGATTCCAGGAGGCAAAGAAAGGTTGGATATGAACTTGAAGAGGAGGTTGGATTTTATTCTGGGGACTAGGACATTTATGGATGGTTCTGGTGGCGGAGTGATGTGATTTCAGTGTTTGAGGGTTCAGCTCTGGAAACAGGGTGCTGTGGCATATGAATAGTGCCATTGTGAACATTTGTGTCGAAAGATTTGAGTACTTGTTTTCAGTTCTTTTGGGCCCCTAAGGGGACTCCCATGACATTCAAAAGTATTGTGTATGTGTTTATATACTGCATATATGTGTGTACTTTATACATGAAAAGGGTAGTAAGATTTTTTTCACCCCTAAGAGCCACTTTTTGCCCTCTTGGGGGTTGTGGTATCCCCATTGAGAGCGCAGGGACTAGGGTGACAGCAGTGGAGAATGGAGTTCAATGGAGAGATCTGGACTGTGTTTAGGAAGTAGAGTGCAGAGAGAGGCTTCGCTGAAGAGTGGGGTAAGTTGAGGCAAGAGAGCACTGGGGGATCCAGGTGATCCAGGTGTGCTTGTTTGGCTTTGAACCAGGTGATCCAGGTGTGCTTGTTTGGCTTTGAACCACCAGGTTAGGAGAGTTAACTGATACTTGGGAGGATGGGGCAGGTACAGAGGTTTTTACAGATTGGGGAGGTGGGACAGGTGGCATTTGGAGTGGGCATAGGAGTTCTGTTTCTCGGGGAGATGCAGAGAAGAGTTCGTAGTGTGGGACTCATGGGTTGCTAGGTGACCCTGAACTGTGTCCTTTTCCCTGATTACATGAAGCTTTGCCACCGCAGATGCCTGGGAGGGTGGGCCTCGCCCGGTGGAGTGGAGAGTGAGCCAGACTCATCTCCGGGGGAAACCGGTTGTTTCTTCGTGCAATGAGCACTTGAGTTCTGCTTGTTCCAGAACCAGTGGTAGTAACAGTACTGATCATAGCCCCCGGCTGAAGGCATGTTGCCTGCCACGTGCTGTGCTAGACGGTCTATGAATGCCTGCAGTCAGACTGGTTTAATGTATTGTTCTAAATTTAATTCTTAAAATAATTTCTTATGTTTATTGAGCACTTGCTAGGCACCAAACGACAGATTACTTTGCCTGATCCTCACCCGCTTCTCATTTCCAGATGGGGAACAGGCCTCCCACATGCACCCCTGCTTCATTCCTGTGTGGGTTTCTCAATTTCAGCACTATTGACATTTGGGGCCAGATGGGTCTTTCTTCTTTTTCTTTTTCTTTTTTTTTTTTCTCTTTTTTTTTGAGACAGTCTCACTCTGTTTCCCGGGCTAGAGTGCTGTGGCATCAGCCTAGCTCATAGCAACCTCAATCTCCTGGGCTCAAGTGATCCTCCTGCCTCAGCCTCCCGAGTAGCTGGGACTACAGGCATGTGCCACCATGCCTGGCTAATATTTTCTATGTATTTTTAGTTGGCCAATTAATTTCTTTCTATTTATAGTAGAGATGGGGGGGCCTCGCTCTTGCTCAGGCTGGTCTCGAACTCCTGACCTTGAGCCGTCCTCCCACCTTGGCCTCCCAGAGTGCTAGGATTACAGGCGTGAGCCACTGTACCCAGCCCCAGATGGGTCTTTCTTGTGGGGGCTGTTCTGTACATTGTGGAAGGTTTCACAGCATTCTGGTCTCTACCTACAAGGTGCCAGTGGCAATCCCACTCCCCTAGTTGTGGCCACCCAAAACTATGTGCACACATTGCCCACCGTGCCTCGGGGGGCAGAACCGCTGTGCCGGAGCACCGGAGGTTCGAGTGATGAAACCGCGGTCCTCGAGGTTACCGGGGAAATAGAAAATAATGCTATAATCATAGCGTACAATTTACAGAGTACTCGCTAGATGCTAGGCTCCCTTCAGGTGACTCACAGCAACCTGATGAGGCATAGGTACTTCCATCATCCCTTCACATCGCGTAATTAGCATCTCTGCCGCTGCCAGGAGAAAGATGCAAGGTGACGGTACCTTGCCCAAGGTTACGCAGCACGGCAGCAGCTGAGCCAGGGCTGGAATCCGCAGTGTCTGGCTCCCGATCCACGCTTGAATCCAGCCTCTTTGTGCCTGGAGGCTTTCCTACTACGTCGCGTTAGAAATGAGGTTGGCAGGCCTGGCCTGGGAGCTAAGACCAGCTCACGTCTGTTGACTGGCTGAGTTGGTGCGCAAGTGTTAACCCATCGAACCCTCGTTCTGAGTGTTCCCATTTGGCAGGTGAGAAAACTGAGGCAAGCGCCTACCCATGGGTCCTGTTGCTTTTGAAGCCTTTAGGGACATCTTGATTCCTAACCCTAATTTGCCATCAGTGTGTTTCTCTCAAGGACCAGAACACCTTGGAATGTCTCTTGCACATCACAGGAGAGCTGGCCGTTTTGTTGTCGTGTATTTAGTCCCAGTTGTTTTTAAATGGGCCTAAGAAGTGTGAACAGGACAGTGCCAATGATGTGGGTCGTGGAGGGCAAAGCAGCAGGCAGGATGGGAAAGGTCTTTAGGAAGGCTCTGTTGGCCACCCCCCCAAAAGCTTGTTTTGTTAAAATAAATGGTTTGGTTTCCTGTCCTCCTTCCTCTCATCCAGTGCAGTGAAGCTGAGAAAGGAGCAGGTTGTGGGTAGTTTTAAGGCATTTTTAAAAGCCTCAGGCATAGGTGCAATTCTCTGTCTTCTTATAAAAAAAGTTCGAAACACAATAAAGAGGGAGATAATTTTCCAACGTCTCCTTCACTCCATCTGGTGCCGAGTTTGGCTTCACGGAGCCCCGAGGCCCTTTGAAATGGGAGCTGGAGGTTTCCCAGGGCGGCGGCGGTCACTGGCAGGTGCAGAGGCCGCGTGCGAGCCGCCTGGGCGTCTCCTCCCAGACAGATGACAGGCCTCTGGGAGTCTGGCTCCGGGTCTCCACATCTGGACTGGGGGGGGGGGGCTGCTTTAATCGCTGTTTATTTTGAGATTTATACCCGTGAATGGGCCAAACCAATTTCAGTGGCAGCTTAGCCGATTTGTCTTAGAGCTTTGTGCTTAATAGAATAACTAGCGAGGCCTTCTTCCTTTGTGGCTTTAATGGTTTAATGTCGAGTTAAAGCCTTTGCTTAAAATAAACGGCCAGCCCTCCCCGTCCCGCCCCGTGTGCGAGGCTGCGGTGGCCTTACTGGGATCAAACACTATTTCATAATTTGTCTGTTCCCTCCCTCCCCCACACCTACAAGTTTTACTTGTTTGTTTATTCCTAAAACCTGTCTTTTAACAATGACATACTTTTCCAGCTTCGCCAACCTCCACAAAGACGGGACAAGCGGGGAGCCTCTCTGACAGCCCGAAACCTTTTTCTCCTCAACCGTCAACTCCGATCACAACGAAAACAGACAAAACGTCCACCACTGGAAGCATCCTGAATCTTAACCTGGGTCAGTTGGAATTTTTGGAAGGATCTTTCTCTGACAACTGTGAATATTTTTGCAAGTTGTGATATCCTCTTTTGTATGTGGTTCTTGGACCTTGAACTCTGTGTGCAAAAAATGTAAACGATACAGTGGGACAACTAAGGGGTTTTGTGGGGCTTGTGGACATGCAAAGTGGTTTGATCTTGGTGCATGTTAGGCCAGTGTCTACAGCCTTCCCTGCCCTTGAACCCCGGAATGACCCCGTTCTCCTGTATGTAAATGCAGACTCTGAACAGAAATGCGTTTCATGCATCAGTGTTTAACCTTCTATCACTATGTGCGGTGATATTCCTCAGTTCTCACATAATTTTTTTAAAATGCTGGTTTTTAGTTCATGAATAGTAATAATAATTTGTTTTTTAACTCATTGGATGGTTGGTTGTTTTAAAAACTCGACCTTAGGCCAAAGCCTTTAGCAAAATTTGATACCAGAAATGCTAAACAACCAAGTGTGAAGTCGTTATTGATTGATACATCCGATCATGACTCCTGATTTTCATCGAGCATGTGTTGTGTGCTGTGTGCTGTTCTAAGCGTGGAGAGCAAGTCAGCTAAGGACCCTGCTCTTGTGCAGCTTGGGTTATAAAGAAGGGAGTGACAATAATTGAGGTAAATAAGCAAGATGGGTCCACACCGTGATGGGTAAAGCGTGTGGACGTGATAAGGAGAGGGGTGGGCGGGTTGGGGCAGAGGTCACGATTCACTTGGGGGGGGGGAGCTTTGAGGGTGATATTTGAGCTGTGATTTGCATGATAAGAAAACCCAGCAGTGCCACTCTCTGGAGGAAGAGCATTCTAGAAGGAATAAGAGATTTTAAAGGCCCCAGGATAAAGATTAACTGGTGTATTATGGGAGTACCAAGGAGGCCTCATCCCAGTGAGTTGGGGAGGAGGCCGGTAGAGGGAGTCAGGGAGAGAATAGGGGCCTTCTGGACCTGGGGTGGAGGGGGAGGCAGGGGAGGGATGTGAGGCAGGAATTAGGGTGCCCTGAGGCCAGGGCAGGGCAGGGCAGGTAATTCCGGGAATCTTGACGGTAGTTCTCCTCCCTTCGGTGGGGGGAGAGGCGGTTGCATGCTGCTGGCATCTAGAGGTCAGAGGCTGGGGTTGCTGCCAAACATCCTGTAGCACACAGGACAGCCCACATAGCCCCACGATCCAGCCCCCAAGGCGTGCTGAGGTTGCGAGTCAGGGCTAGACCCTAGGAGGGTCCTGGATGCTGAGCACGTGGAGGTCAGGCAGAGCAGGACAGTGAGGGAGGGAGCCGCACCAGGGAAGTGTCTTGCCCTGGAAGCTGCAGCCCTGGGGGTTTCAGGAAGTGAGGTGGCCACCTGAGCCCAGGGGGTTTGGGTGTCAATTCCACAGCCTTTGGTGGCGGGCGCCCTCCAGGCCCATCTTGTCCTGCAGTGGCATTTTCGGTTGGAGAAACTGACATCTGGAGAGGAGGCGTGAGGTGCCCAGGATCCCAGAGCCAGGGGCAGCCGCAGGGCTGGAGCTCGGCCTGTGTCTCCATCCGGGGTCACGTGTTTGTGCAGCCCAGGTGTGATAGGACAGGCAGGGTGGTTGCTTTTGGGGTCCAATTCAGATTGGTTGGTTGGTTCCTTACTTAAACGAAAGGGGACCCATTTGCTGCCTTGGGAACGTTCATTGTTCCCAAAAATGTGGCTTGCTTTCTCACGCCCTCCTCCTACCTCCACGCCCCAAAAAGAAACGCTATGCGGAGGTGTTCTCACAGTGACATTTCCTCTCTGCCAGTCATGCGTGGTGAGAATAGCTCTCTCCCTAAACCAGGTGGTCACTGGGCATCCTCGTGACACCGTGGGTCTTTCGATTTGGCTTGAGCCGTTGTGGGAGTGAAAGGTTTCTTCCCGCTGCGTGTCCCGGTGGGTGGGCACACGGGAGGCCGAGGCTGTCTTTTCCTGTCTCCCCTGGTAGCTCTTCCAGTCCTGGGACATGGTCCTCATCTTCATCAGCGGGAACGATGCATTGGGAATGTAGGCATTTCACGGGCTGGGATTTCGGTTACCTAATGGGAAGAGGATCAGCTAGGGACTGATGGAAGGACTGTGTGGGGAGGGGGCAGAAAAGTCAGAACGTGGAGGGAAGTGCCAAAGAATTCTCCAGCAGTTTCCCGAGGACTGGGCACGTGCGTTATGGGGCTTGATTATGTCTGTCATCTGTGCAACTTACTACCGTCAGCAGATGGAATAGATAGGGAGTGCCGGGCATAAATGGTGAAAGGATTCTATCTAGCAAAACAGGATTTCATCAAACAAACAAAACACTGGAAAAGGCCAATTTCTAGAGATGGAACAGGTCAGTGATTGCCAGGGGTTGGAGTGGGGGAGAATTTGTCTACAAACGAGGAGGGCATTCTTTGGGAGGTGGGGCAGTTCTGCATTCTGTTTGTGGCGGTGGTTACATGAATCTCTGCAGGTGTTACAACTCACAGAACTGTATTCCCTCTCAAAATGAATTTTACTTTTCTGTAAATTAAAACTATTAAAAAAAAATTACAACAACCTTTGAAGGCGGTAATAGCCCCATTTCACAGAAGTGTAAACAGAGGCACAGAGAAGCAAAGTCACCTACTTAACATCACACGTAGTTCCTGGTGGAGTTTGGCCGTTAGGGTCACGTTTGTCTGCTGCAGAGCTTGGGCTCTTAGCTGGGATACCTGAATGCAGTGTGTTACCAAACAGGGCTGTGGTTTGACTTTCATGGCCTGGGCAGCGTTTCCCATGCCTGTTGGATAAGGCAGCCCGGGCTGTAGGGGTCGGAGGTAAGTGACGAACATGGAGGACAAAGTGCCTTTCTAAAGGAAGTAGCTCTCGCCAGTTGAACTTGTCAGACTCTGAATTTTAAAGAAAAACAGAAATCCAGATTTTTGTGTGAATTCTCCTGGTGTGTTTGTTTTTTTTAAAAGTCGGCAATCCATTTCATTAAAAACGCAAACCCAAAACTCTACTTTGGCCAAACAAACAGTGCAACCAAAAACCAGTCCGTGGGTCCTCTGACCGTCTCATCGTCCATGCATGAGGGAAGACTGTGCAGAGACCTGGCTCCCGCCCTGCTGCTAGCGCACGCATCGTTCCCCTCGTTGCCGCCTCGTCCCTGAGATGAGGAGCTGAGTCCCGGTGGGCTGTCACAGGCCGCCTCTGGGACTCAGCGGCAGCGATTATAAATAAGTCATAAACAGAAATGTGTTTCTGAGGCTGGAAGAGAAGAGGAGGGCCTGATTCTTTTCTTCTAGACTCCCGTTTGCTTTTTCCTCTTATCTCGCAGAAGGTGTTTACGTTGGGCCGAACACACCAGGAGTCCTGTCAGTGACAAAAATGTGCCTTGATGCCCTGGCGGAGATGCCAGCGGAGCAGGGGAAAGTTGTCAGACCCAGAGCACTTCTGCCTGTTTGCTTCTCCTCCGTCACTGACACGAGGCCTCTTTCTTTCTGTGCGTAAAGCAGTGCCTTGGGAGTCGGGCCTTGTCAGCGCGAGTGCAGCGCCGGCCCGGCTTCCCGGTGTCGTCTTGCTTTTCTTCACAGTGAACCAGGCGGGAAGATCTCTGCCTGGCTTTGACTGATAGATGGCGTCTGCCGGGGTCTCTTGTCTAAATGGCGTTCGCTGAAGGAGCTGCCGTTTTGTGGCTCCTGGCAGTCCCTTTAGTGCCTGTCCTTTTAGAACAAAGGAGATCGCTCTCTGTTCTAACTGAAAAAGAAGTGTTTATGTTTTTCTTTTAAAAGTTTATTTTGTTTTTAGAAGTAAGGAATGCACATGGTAGGAGACATTTCTTCTTTTGTTTTTTTATTTCGGCATATTATGGGGGTACAAATTTTAAGGTTTCAATAAATGCCCTTTCCCTCCCTCCTTTTTTTTTTTTTTTTTTCTGTCAGCTGGTCTACAGTGCCGTGCCATCAGCCTAGCTCACAGCAACCTCAAACTCCTAGGCTCAAGCAATCCTCCTGCCTCAGCTTCCTGAGCAGCTGAGACTACAGGCACATGCTACCATGCTTAGCTAATTTTTCTATTTTCGGTAGAGATGGGATCTCGCTCTTGTTTAGGCTGGTCTCAAACTCCTGAGCTCAAATGATCTGCCCGTCTCAGCCTCCCAGAGTGCTGGAACTAAAGGCGTGAGCCACCGTGCCCGGCTAATTTTTTTCTTTTTTTCTTTTGAGACAGAGTTTCACTTTATTGCCCAGGCTAGAGTGAGTGCCATGGCGTCAGCCTAGCTCACAGCAACCTCAAACTCCTGGGCTCAAGCAATCCTGCTGCCTCAGCCTCCCGAGTAGCTGGGACTACAGGCATGCGCCACCATGCCCGGCTAATTTTTTTTCTATATATATTTTAGTTGGCCAATTAATTTCTTTCTATTTATAGTAGAGATGGGGTCTCGCTCTTGCTCAGGCTGGTCTCGAACTCCTGAGCTCAAACGATCCGCCCACCTCGGCCTCCCAGAGAGCTAGGATTACAGGCTTGAGCCACTGCGCCCGGCCTAATTTTTTTCTATTTTTAGTAGAGAACAGGGTCTTGCTTTTGCTCAGGCTGATCTTGAACTCCTGAGCTCCAGCAATCCTCCTCCTGCCTTGGCTTCCCAGAGTGCTAGGATTACATGTGTGAGCCACCACGCTTGGCTAATTTTTTTCTATTTTTAGTAGAGAGCAGGGTCTTGCTTTTGCTCAGGCTGATCTTGAACTCCTGAGCTCAAGCGATCCTCTTGCCTTGGCCTCCCAGAGTGCTAGGACTACAGGCATGAGCCACCACACCCGGCCATGTAGGAGAAATTTCAAAGCATAGAAGGACATTTTATGAAAAAGCCAGCCTGTCCATAGCTCTCATCACTTGCCTCTATGCCCCTCCCCACAGGTGACCTTTGTTTCCTGTTTTGGTTGCCTCAGAGACCTCTTCTAGATATATACCGTTGGTTCTCAGCCTGAGTGATTTTTGTCCCCCAGGTGACATTTGGCAATGTCTGGTGACAATTTTTTGTCATACCTGGGACGTGGGTGCTACTGGCATCTAGTGGGTAGAGGGTAAGGATGCTGCTAAACGACCTATGACAAGGGGGCAGCTCCTCCACCCCACCCCACCCCCACCCACAACAAAGACTCTTCCGGGCCCTAAATGTTAAGTGACAATGTTGAGAAACGTTGAGAATACGTAATATCTGTGTTCCATTTGCTGCTTTTCTCCCCTACACCAGTGCTGAAGTGCTCTACTGATGGTTGCTGTTTCATCGGATAGGTTGGCTTTTCACACCAACAGATAGAAATCTGCCTTACTCTTATTTTAGCAGCCTTATTAATTCCATGTAAAGGTAAGCCGCAACGTTTATTCAGGCACCTTATTTATTGACTCTAGCTTGTTTTGTGTTTTTGCTGTTGAAAACAGCTGCAAGGAGGGCTCTTTGGCCCGCGTGGGAGGGTGTCCCTCGGATGGCTTCCTAGAACTGGCGCGAGGGTCGGAGGCCACACGCGGCTAACATTTTGAGAGGTATTGCCAAATTACCCTCGAAAGAGGTGGCTCTGATTCATGTTGCCTCCAGAAACGTAAGACGGTGCCTCTTTCTCTAGCATGGATGTTTCTTATCCCTTGTTTCCATTTATAGCCTAAGCTGTCTTCCTATCAGCTGAAAAGTTCAGAACGCTGGCAGTAAGGGTGGATTCTGAAGATAGTCCCGATATAGAAGGGCAGGGGTGGAAGAAGTCCTGATAAGCTACTAGGAGCTAAATGAGAAAGTGAAACCTCTTTTTCTCCCTGCGGAGGAGAGGAAAGTCAAAATGCACTGGAAGTTTTGAGAAAGATAATTACATTTGACCGAACTCCTGAAGGTCTGGTCCCGGCCTCCGGGCATTTGGTGGTTTATTCTAACAAAAGTGAACATAATGGTAGTCCACTGAGCAGAGATAACCTTATTTTGTATAACGAGAGGCTTTACCACCTTTGCATTCTTCTTGGTTATGAATATTCCGGAGTTCAGTCTTGTTAGGCTAAAGTTTAAGGGGCTGCATTTACTTTAGGTGTACGTACACACACACACACACACACACACACAGCTTAATTATTCTAGTGAGGCCCGTCTCTTTTTATACACCCTATGGTTCGTAAGGGTGGTACTATGAACACAGACCCCCAACTCACCTAGAAGATTGGTCTGATTACAGGGGTTCTCAGCCTTACCTGCCAGTTAGAATCGCCTGGGAGTTTGTAAAAGGCAGATACCCAGGTTGTCCCCCAGGCTAATTAAGTCAGAATTTCTAATGGTGAGGCCCAGGCATCAGGATTTTCTAAAGCACCATGGGCAAATTCACTGTGCAGCCAGGGTTAGCCGTCACTGGACTAGTAGTACAGGAGATGGCAAATTTTACAGCTTTCCAGCCACATCTGGCCCCCTACCTGTGTTTGCAAATAAAGTTTTACTGGAACAGAGCCATGCCTATTTATATGTTGTTCACGGGTGCTTTTGCAGCAGAGCCTATATGGCCTGCAGAGCATGAAGTATTTGCAGAAAAAGCTTGTTGCCCTTTGTCTAGATTTTTTTGGTAACTGTGGAATGCAGTGAGCATACAGGAACATTCTTGAAGATACCGATAGGCTGGGCATGGTGGCTCACGCCTGTAATCCTAGCACTCCGGGAGGCCGAGGCAGATCGCTCAAGGTCAGGAGTTCAAGACCAGCAAGAGCGAGACCCTGTCTCTACTAAAAATAGAAAGAAATGAATTGGCCAACTAAAAATATATAGAAAAAAAAAATCAGCCGGGCGTGGTGGCGCATGCCTGTAGTCCCAGCTACTCAGGAGGCTGAGACAGAGGATTGCTTGAGCCCAGGAGTTGGAGGTTGCTGTGAGCTAGGCTGATGCCACAGCACTCTAGCCCGGCAACGCAGTGAGACTTGGTCTGAAACAACAACAAAGAAAAGACACTGATAAACATGTCCCTCAGTGGGCCCTCCTCTCCTCCCACCTCCTTGCATGGGAAGTGTTTTTGTGTGATCCTTCTTTTCCAGCTTTATGCTTGAAGGGGCTGCCCTCCCCCTGGGACCCAGTGTGCTGCCCCATTTCTGAAAGCAGCACGATAAAACAGGCCACAGATCCTTCCCCTTTGCTGTCACATTTGCAGCTCAGCTGTGAAGGCCTTCAGCCCTGCTCACTCCAGCTGCTCTTCAATCTGGTTTTTCTCTTTTCTTTCCTTTCTCTGGTCCTTATTCTTTTTTCCCTTGGTGTTTTACCCTTTGTAAAGCTGCTTCAGATTCCTTGTAGACTGAGAATAAATAGAAATCATTTTCTGGTTTTCTCCAGTAAATTTGGCTGAATGTTCTTTCCCGTCTCAGAGGTGGCTGTGCATTCACACTGCCCTCTCTGTGAGTGTCTGCGGTCCTGTCTCAGCCTCTCTGAAGAGCCCCTGATCAGCATGCATGTACACTCGTGCGTACGAGTGCACACACGCTTACACGTGCATGTGCACAGGTTTTTTTTGGCATTTTTCTTGAATTGCAGGGATGGTGTCTCTGCTTGCTTTGAGCATTCATTTCAAGAGCAATCCTCAAGTGTGTTTTAGGAAAAGAGAGAGAGAATCTTTCCTGGCTGGGTACCATGGCCCGTGCCTATCATCCCAGCACTTTTGAGAGGCCAAGGTGGGAGGATCACTTGAGGCCAGGAGTTGAAGGCCAGTGTGGCCAACAGAGGGAGACACCCTGTCTCTACAAAAAATTAAACGATTGGTTGAGTGTAGCGGCGCACCTGTCGTCCTGGGTATTCAGGAGGCTAAGGCAGGAGGATCGCTGGGCCCAGGAGTTCAAGGTTGCATTGAGCTATGATCACACCACTGCACTGTAGCCTGCGTGGCAGAGTGAGGCCCTGTCTCTAAAAAGAAAAGAGTTTTCCTAATCTTACTGGGGATATCATTATGGTGATAAAATTAAGTTGGAGCAACTTGTTTCTGGTCACCTATGAGTGGGTTGGGCAGGGCTTTTGGGACACTGCTTCCGGTCACTTTGGGGGAACTAATTTCTGGGTCTTCTGTGTTAGCGAATGCCCCCTTACTGGGTGTAACTGGGAAGATGTTTGGGTAGCGCCAAAACAAAAAGAGTGAAGGCTTCGAATAGCCCTTCTGGTCCAGCTCTCAGGCTAGATCCTGGCACGTCTTCAACAGCCCAGGGACAGCGGTGGCCTTTGGCGTGGAGGGAGCAGGGTGGGGAAGGGGGAAGTCCAGGGAGCGAGCTCATCGCTGGTAGACACGGGCTTGGAGGTGGCTTCTCTTTGGGTGCCGCCTGCTTTCTGACCTGTGTTCTGGGATCAGCTGGGGTCGGACAGGTGCCCACGTTCTTTGCTTTGGGTGGGCTGGAGGGGAGGCCAGAGGCTGGCAGGCAAAGTTGAAAGACAGGCTGCCCCACCTGTGCAGTCCCTCATTGCTTTCTAGACCTTCCTTTGCAGCCACCTTGATCTGCCTCCTTGCATTTGGGGGCAGCAGAGGAGTGAGAAAGGGATTTGAGAAATGTAAGCTCACTGACCCTTGGGAATCTGGTCCCCCGGTCCTATAAAGAGCCCTTGGCAGAAGTGAGGGGACAGGCCTGAGTCACCCCTCAGAGGCCTTTGCCTGGGAATCAGGCTGAGGAACTTGGACTTGTACCTGAGTGGAGACCTGTTGGACACACGTTTAGTATCCAGGGCTAATCCGTTCACCACCCTGCCTCCAGTAGATGATGCTGTGAGCCGCAGGGAGGTACAGCACGCTGGCCGGGGGTGCCTGGCCTATATTTTTCTCCCTTTCTAGTTTGAGCCCCAGACCTGGTTGGCTGAGGATGAAAAATGAGGCCTCCAGGGGAAGCAGGCAGCCGGGGCGCTTTCCGAGTGGCTCTGTGTCTTTCCTGGAGACAAGTCCGCTCTAATCTAGACCTCAGGTCAAGTTCAGCACACTCTGGCCACACTCGGTGTTGCTTTATCTGCTGGTACTGGGACGGAACATGCTACTTTGGCTTGGGAGGAGGGTCCCTAAGGATGCTGAGTTCCACAGACTGAACCGTCTGGCTGGGATGGTCCATTATAAATACTGAATGTCAACCCAGAAGGTGGTTTTACAGGCAGAGTCAACCTGCCAGGCGTGTTCGCTCAGGCCATTATCTTTTATGTCACCCCGTGTTGTGGGGCACATGATATTGTTGGGATGAGTGACAAAACAGTGTATGCCACCACCGATGCCGCACTCCCACCCCCATGTTCTAGAACGTGCGTTTTGCTCTGACTCTGCAAGGCGGGAGCCTCTCGAGGAGCACTGTTGCTTGCCCCGAACGTGCCTGGCTCACGAGGCCGCGATGGTGTCTTGCAGACCGCAGCAAGGCGGAGATGGACCTGAAGGAGCTGAGCGAGGCCGTGCAGCAGTCGGCGCCCGTGCCGCTCATCTCGCCCAAGCGCCAGATCCGCAGCCGGTTCCAGCTAAATCTCGACAAGACCATAGAGAGTTGCAAAGCACAATTAGGTATGTCTTTGGGGTTCTTTTGGGGCATCACTATACACGACTTGTAGGGATACCACCTGCATGAAATAAAGGCTGGATCCTGGTTGCTTTTAGCGGCTGCTTTAACCTTGAACTTGTTTGTTCCACTAACACGTATTTCCACTCATGGCAGAATGTTTCAGACTTGCTAGTTAATTATTCAGAAGGGCTCTTTGAACTCTTCAGCGTTTATTCTTTGGTGAAGGCAACCTGCAAACTCGAGATGCTGGTTTGAGGCGTAAAGGCTTAAAGCATAGTAAAGGTCCCCCGAGTTTGCCTCTTCTCTCTCCCCCGTGCACACGCCTCGTAAGGGTCTCCAGATTGGGACTGAGATGTCCCACGGGTGTCCAACACAGATCTTTTCCCCGTCTGACCAGGCTGCTTCCCACCTGGCACACCCTTCCTGCTTCTGTACCTGTCACCTCCTTCCCTCTTTCCTGTGCCGCCTTGCATTCACACTGCCCACCTGCCTTTTCCTCGGGCTGAGCTCACATCTCACCTCCTCCAGGAAGTCTCCCCTGACTGCTCTCCCCATCTGCCTACCTTCTTTGGTTCCTTATGCTTAGAAGCATTAGTGGTGCCTTTGTATGGGGGTACCCCTCCCACTCTAGATCCCTCAAGCTCCTTGAGGGCAGGGAGGTGGTTTTGTAAGGATGTGCCTTCTCCATGGTACTTGGTCTTGTGCACATAGTAGGTGCTCTGGAGTGTTTGTTGAATAAGTAAATGAAGCCAGAAGGGTGTTTATAGAGAAGTGGGGGATGGGTAGGCTTCAGCGGAGAGAGCTACTGAGAGGTGAGGCTTACGGTGTCAGTGGGAGGTCTGGATCTTTAGGTGAGGAGGGAGCTGTAGTTAGGGGTCATCTGGCTCTGTCCAGGGGACAGCAGTCCTTGTTGGTGTGCCTGTTTGGCGAGGACATTGAGTGGCATGGATGGAATCTGGCATGCCATTTAATCATTCCTCTTGGGCCCATCCACACAGCTGGTCTAACCTTTATCTGTTACTGTTGCTAATAAGAATTTTAATGTTTCTATTTACATCCTGTACTGTGCTAATAAGCACTGTGCTTGTGGATTGTCCTGAGAGGTTGATACTATTACCTGTCCATTTTGCAGATGAAGGAACTGAGGCTCAGAGAGATAGGTTACTCATCCAGAGTCCCAGCTAACAAAAGGATAGAAGCAGGATTTGGATTCATACCCATTGGACTTCCAATACCCAAGCTTTTCCTACCACGTGTGTGGTCAGACTTTTCCTTCTTATTTCCAGCTGTTAGCTACCAGTAGCACGAGCCTAGGACCCCAAAATTATACCAGATCTGGGTTTTTGCAGTTTGACTTGTGTTTTTGATTGAGCCTGAGGCCGATGTCATTCCCCAGCGATTCTGCCGATCTCCCTGCCCTGGGCTGTCGGTGGCTGTTGTCCTTTTGTAGGTTTCTCTTTGGCGTGTCTGGGTCTGTTCAGTGACGCCTCTCATGGTGGCATCGCTCTAGAATGAAGACCCCGTACAAAGAGCCGACTGGGTTTTCCTTCCTCTTCAGAATTCTAGATTATAGTATGCCTTAACCACAGCCTGATGACTGACACTTGGCGCGTTATTGGGAGCAGGAAGCATAAATGGGTTCGATGGAACTATTGTTAGAAATATGCTTTTGTGTATTTTTGTTTGTGTGAAACACCTGGCCGCTTTTGATAGGGACAGAGAAGCGTGTGACTTTCCTCTTGACTCCTTTGTAAATGGAAGATCAGTGCTGACAACACAGTGGCAGTTGACTGTCTACATCAGTGCAGGGAGCGAGGCAGAGGGCTGGGCACCGAGGTGCCTGCAGGCGTGTGCTCCCCGCCGGAAGGAGCCAGTGGCTTCTCTGCCCCAGCCGGCTGTTGCCTGGCAGGCTGGTGACCCAGAGTGGCCACATCGTCTGCTATTTCATCAGAAGTGTGCCGCCTTGATTGCTATATGCAACTTCCCGATTTGTGAATTGGGCAACAGATGCTAAATTAAAAAACAAAAAGCAAACAACAGAGTACCCTGTGGGCCAAACCATTGCTTCTTAACTAAGAGCAATGATTGCTAGCTAGATGAGGCTT
The DNA here is from genome assembly GCA_008750895.1 of Mirza zaza. Classification (NCBI taxonomy): domain Eukaryota; kingdom Metazoa; phylum Chordata; class Mammalia; order Primates; family Cheirogaleidae; genus Mirza; species Mirza zaza. Next base: position 98,992 of record VSMD01095625.1, read on the forward strand.
GTGGGCTGAGAGTGTGCAACTGCTGCCTTCGGTTATTTGTTTGAGCACCCTAGACACAAAGGGTAAAGGACTCTTAATCCTTTGTCAACACAGGAGCAGAGTGCTGGTGGTGAGTCAGGAGCCCCTGGTTCTGGTCTGGCCTGTCTTGGTTTTCTTTGTGTCCTGGGGCGAATGATTTCTCTGGGCTTCTATTTTCAAGTGTGTAAATTGGATCAGTTTGAACAGCTCATCCCTGGTGTTCCCTTTGAGCCCTCCCTTTCTCTGTATCCCAGTTAGCTATCAGTGTTGCAGAGATTCAGCTTTGCATAAATTTAAAATTTGTGTTGTTAGGTCCCATGTGGTCTGTGAATGTTAATAACCCAAACTCTCCAAATGCAAGTTCCATTTGTCAGCTGCAGTCAGTTGCCACTTGAGTTCATTGCTCAAGTTAGTGATCCTGCTAGGCCAGGGTGACGCGATTTGAAATGCGTTCTCTTATTCCAGCATTTGGCGTGGAGAATGTTTGCATTTTTGGTCCTGCTCTTTATTTTGTGACTACGCCACATGCTGGGTTTTCTTTTTGAATTTAGGCATCAATGAAATCTCGGAAGACGTTTACACAGCCGTGGAGCACAGCGATTCCGAGGATTCCGAGAAGTCGGACAGTAGCGATAGTGAGTATATCAGTGACGACGAGCAGAAGCCCAAGAATGAGCCAGAAGACCCAGAAGACAAAGAGGGAAGTCTCGGGGACAAAGAGCCATCTGCTGTCAAAAAAAAGCCCAAACCGGCAAACCCAGTGGAGATTAAAGAGGAGGTGAAAAGCATGTCACCCACCAGCGAGCAAGTCGATCCCGGAGCAGCCAAGGACAAGGCCAGCCCGGAGCCGGAGAAGGATTTTTCAGAAAAAGCAAAACCGTCGCCTCATCCCACGAAGGATAAACTGAAGGGAAAAGATGAGACGGATTCCCCAACGGTACATTTGGGCCTGGACTCCGATTCAGAGAGTGAACTTGTCATAGATTTAGGAGAAGAACATTCTGGGCGGGAGGGTCGAAAAGCTAAGAAGGAACCCAAAGAACCATCTCCCAAGCAGGATGGTAAGTGATCCCATCGGTTTCCAGTTTCTTCATTGGGTTTAGAATTCCCCCATGTATGTGTATCACCAAAAGTCACGTGACCCTCTGACACCCCCGAGAGAGGCACGGCAAAGCCATGATCAGCTTAAGGTCACCTAGATAGTTGCCAAACAAGGACCAGGATGTACATGTAAGGCCCACCTGCTCAGCACCTAGCATGGCTGGTTTTGAGTGCAGAAAAATAAGTCCCTCGGAAAATGGTAGTTGCTTCTAGTGGCCAAGTCATTTCTCGCCTAAGCAGCTGCTTTATCAGTATGCTTACGCATTTCCCTAAGGTGTTTATTAAGGTTTAGCTATTTGACAAGGCTCAAATGGTGTCAGAAGCATTTGGTGCAAAGGTCTTGATGAGTTCTGCATCCCTTCCCTCCCCTCATGCTGCCTGGGCATTTGCAAGTGTATTTTCTTACTAGAATAGGACGCTGTGGGGGTGGGTGGTGCAGAAGGCCAAGTGCTTCTTGGGGCACCAGAAAATGAAGGGGCATTTACAGTGGATACCTGTATTGGCATTTTGTCCTGTTTGCATTTAAATGACCTGAGCCCAGGGTTTCCCAACTTTGCACCAGTGACAGTTTACTCTGGATAATTCTTTGTCCGGTGCATTGGAGGATGGTTTTCAGCATCCCTAATCTCTACCCACTGGATGACAGCAGTACCTGCCCAGTCCCAGCAATCTGGCATTCCCAGATATCTACTGGGGGGGCACAGTCTCCCCTGTCGAGAGCCACTGACTGAATCTTAGAGGCCTCCTGTTGCTACTGGTAGATTCTGAACCAGCAGTGATTGCCCCAAAGCCTGGGGCAGCAGGAACATTTGGCAAACCCTCCAGGCGCGTGTGAATGATTCAAAGGGCATCCTTCCCAGTGACACAGTCAGTATTCAGTATGTTTTTCAGTTGGCTTGGCAAGTGGGCGGTGAGAGAATTCCAACATGCCCAAGAAAGATACTGAAGAAGGACGAATTAGAGGTTGTAGCTATCAAACCTTACATACTTTGTGAGTAACTTTAGGGATAGCCAGGTTTCATTTTTGAGTATGCCTAACTTCTGACATTAAGTTCTCAGCCAAGGCCGGGCGCGGTGGCTCAAGCCTGTAATCCCAGCTCTCTGGGAGGCCGAGGTGGGCGGATCCTTTGAGCTCAGGAGTTCGAGACCAGCCTGAGCAAGAGCGAGACCCCATCTCTACTATAAATAGAAAGAAATTAATTGGCCAACTAATATATAGAGAAAAAATTAGCCGGGCATGGTGGCACATGCCTGTAGTCCCAGCTACTTGGGAGGCTGAGGCAGCAGGATTGCTTGAGCCCAGGAGTTTGAGGTTGCTGTGAGCTAGGCTGACGCCATGGCACTCACTCTAGCCTGGGCAATAAAGTGAGACTCTGTCTCAAAAAAAAAAAAAAAAAAAAGTTCTGAGCCAAACCCTTGAGTAAGATGTCATTGTATGTCCTGTGAGGCTTCTGTAGCCTGGCAGCTTAAAGCATGTCAGAGAAGGGCTTTGAGAATCTTTCCATTGTGGTTATATCAGCCTGGGCCACTCTGGAATCTCAGTTGTCTTGGGGGAGAGAAGATCCCTGCAGTTCGGCTAAAGATAACGAGATGTCTCTGAATGGTGCAATGGAGGAAGAGAGAGATGGGAGGGAGGGGAGGATAGACTCCCAGACCATCCCTGAGCCACCTCTTAGATTTATGGATGGCCTCTGAAAAATTCAACAGTGTTGTGGTTTGGGGTTCGAGAGACTGCCTTTGTTGTTGCAGAGAACAACAGGAGTAGCGTTTATTCTATGAGGATTGTCAGGTAATACTTGGGTGCAGGTGGCAGTGGTCTTATGAATGACACACTTATACTGTTCCTTTCTCTCTGGAACAGATCTTTTGATGATTGGTTTTATGCTCCTTCCTCTTCCAGAAAGAATTTGCAACAGATTGACAAGGATACGTAACCATGAACCGAGAGGAAAATAAAGAAATCAGTGTAAGAGGAAAATGAAGGTAGAATAGCGAGTGGCCTGGGAAAAGGTTTTATGTAGACATACGTACTATTCCAACCTTCTCAGTTAGCGAAGTTGGGTTTCTGTGTTGGCTCTGAGCTTCCTAGTAGTGAAAGCAAGATAGGAAACATGCACAGTTCCTTAAAAGATCTTATATTTTCTAAAAAATAAAAAACATTCCAGTTGGTTAAAAGAAGTCGAGCTCGTGCTTGCACTGATTGAAAGAAATTTCTCCAGGAGTCCCCCAGTAAGTGGTGGACTGACTATTAAGCTGAAGATGATACGAAAACACAGTTCAGTTAGAGCAGCACCCCAGGGCTTGGGGCAAAACCGACTAATCTTAAATCTAGAGCCCCTGTTGATGATTCGGTTCTTGAAGAATCATCTTTGTGTTCGATTCCACGGTAGAGCATCTTTTCAATGATGTGCTTTCACTTAGGAGTTTATTAAGTGAAGGATGTCTTAAAGTGTCCTGTGGTGACCTCCAGCTTGCCTTGAGCTAGGAATGCGGCTTATGTAGAATATGAATCCTCAGTAAAACAGCTTTTGTAGCTAGTGATCTCAGAACAGAGAGGCACAGGGAGTTCACTTAGAGACTGCTTACTATGTTTACCCTGGCACATCCGTAATTTCCATCCTCCTCTAAAGGAGATGCTAATTCTTCTCTTAAAAAGTCCTGCCTTTATGTGCAAAACAGTGGCAAGTGACAAATTCTGAAATAAGTAGGTTAATTTGATGGTGCAGCATCTGGGTTACTAGGCCCTTTAAGAAATTCACCCCCTTTTGGGGGCTATAGATGATTGATTATATACTGTGAAATTTCCTGTAGCCCTCCCCCTTTTGTTTTGCTCCATATACCATCAGAATCCCTAGAAATGAAAATATCTGGGGTATCTGCATGATAACCCCAAATAGTTCTTCGAGCCTGGAATCTTTTCAGATTGTGCAGTCCAGTTTTTTATTTGGAAAACAGAGCCAGTTACAGTGGTGCATGCCTGTGATCCCAGCTGCTCAGGAGGTTGAAGCAGGTGGATTGCTTGAGACCAGCACTGACCACCGCAGAGCAGTCAGCCCCCTCTGCAAAGGTAGCTGGTTGCCTTTGTGAATCAGGAAAGAGAAGATGACGTTTCTGTGGTTGCCTTTGCCCAAGGGGGGACTGGTCTAGCTAATGAACAATAGTAACAATATATTCCTTGGTCATGTGGTAGAAAGGAAGGTATTGAGGGCACTTTCGCAGGTTAGAAACCCTGCTCTAAGGCTCTTAGAAGGGCCCAGTTCAGTGCTGCATCTGCACCTGCAGGGGACAGGGAATGTGTCCGGTGTCTGGCAGGTCACCGTGGATGGATCAAGCCTTGTTGTTGCAGGAAGCTCCACCTCCAGCTCCACCCCGGGCTCTCGCCCACCAGCTTGGCTGCGTTCTCCCCTGCAGAGGAGCAGGAGGACTGGCCCGACGTGGTAACTGCCGAGAAAGCCCCCGAGTCAGAAGAGTCAGCTTGTCTCTTCCCCTTATTCTGCTTGGCTTTTTAAGACCCACAGCTTACTGAAAATCTCCCTGGAATAATCAAGCTCACGACTTTCTGGGTGATATAAATCTACAAAGATAGGCGTAATCCTTATTAATAGGGGTTTGATGTCAAGGAGCATTGTCTGAGATCAAGGGTGCTGGCTTGTGGGTGCGTGTTGCCCAGGCTTCCTCTCTGGGGGTCGGCTCACCTAAGGTGGGCCTCTGCTTCCATAGCCCACCCACCTGTACACACCAGCACCCACGTGGTCACCCTTTCCCGGCCGCTGCTCGGTGCTTCTGGCTCTAACCTGCCTTCCAGCCACTCCTCCTCCCTGCCTGCCCTCACTCACTCACCAGAGTGTCGTCCGTTCCTAGACACGTCTTGGCTAATGCTGTTCCCTCCAGGTTCTCACTTCTGCCTGTTGAAATCCTACCCTCATCTCCGCTAGCCCAGCTCCTCCAAGAAGACGCACTCCATATGGCAGCGTTTTCCAAACTCGAGTCATTCGCATTCATTGTTTTTGCCATTCTCAAGTCCTGCTTGTATAATTTTTGACTTAATATTTTTATTTAAAGCAACTTGGCTCTTTAAAAAAATAAACTCACTTTTAAGCTGGGTGTGGTGGTACGTGCCTCTGTGGTCCTAGCTACTCAGGAGGCTGAGGTGTGAGGATTGCTGGAGCCCAGGAGTTCGAGGCCAGCCTGGGCAACATGGTGAGAGACGCTGTCTCTTTTTAGAAAGAAAACTTCATTTTAGACATTAACTTGACTAGTACACATCAGAAAAACCAGAATTGTACACTCTACGTAAAAGGTGGTGATAGGAATAAGTACAATAAAAACAGAAGCAGTGCTGTTAAGTTCTAGACAGATATCGTTGTGTTGGGGGGAGATTCTGTTCCTGAGGCAGAATTTATTTTCAAGGCTATCTGCACCACCATGCGACTTTGTCCTGGAGGGAATCAGAAGAGATGTTTTCTTTCTGGGTAATTAAGTGTTAATTCAGTGCTTTGGCCATTGGGAAGCCATCTGGTTCTTTGGGGCTACATGCTTTATAGTTGGGGTCCCCAAGCCCAGGGCCACGGACCTATGCCGGTCTTGGCAGGAGGGCAGACGGGCGAAGCTTCATCTGTACGCACGGCCGCTCCCCATCACTCGCATCCCCGCTGGAGCTCCGCCCCCTGGCAGACCAGCGGACGCGTTAGATTCTCATGGGAGCGCGAGCCCTACTGTGAATTGTGCATGCGAGAGATTGGGGTTGCACACTCCGTGTGAGAATCTAAAGCCAGTGGAGCTAGGGCAGTGATGCTGGGGAACGGCTGCAAATACGGATCATCCTCAGCAGAGAGGTTTGACTGCACAATAAGTGTAATGCGCTTCAGTCATCCTGAAACCATCTCTTATCCCCCTCACTGTGGTCCATGGAAAAATGGTCTTCCATGAAACCGGTCCCTGGTGCCGAAAAGATCGGGGACCACTGCTTTATAGGTTGCCTGGCCAAAGGGTTTCTCTTCATTGCTCGGTGGACTTCGGTTGGGTCTCTCTCAAGGTGCTCGCCAAACTCTGACCTTGTGAGAAAGGCACCAACAGTGATTCTGTTGGCCCACTGCTCCGTCCGCTAGTTGGCAGGTGACTCGAGGGCGGGCTCTGGGTCTTGCGTGCCTCGTTTCCTCCCGGAGGTCTTGACTTGAGTCTCCAGCAGGAGCAATGCTCAGTAGAGGAGGCCAGTCCTGGGGAGATAGAAGGCGCTGCAGAAGTGTCCCGAGCCTGTGGGCGAGACTGTGCCCCCACCATCAGATGTACTTGGCATGCCGGACTCATTGGGCACTTTTATGTAGGTCTTACCCCAAACTTGCTGGTGTAAAGACCCTGCAGGCCAACCCGAGTCCAATCCAGTGTTTTTTCCCCCCCACACATTGGCTTTAGTTGTAGGTAAAGCTCCACCATCCACGACGGCGGGCAGCCAGTCTCCCCCAGAAACGCCGGTGCTCACCCGCTCCTCCTCCCAAACTCCCGCCGCTGGTGTCACAGCCACCACCAGCTCGACATCCACCGTCACCGTCACGGCCCCCGCCCCGGCCCCGGCCCCCCCTGCCGCCACAGGAAGCCCAGTGAAAAAGCAGAGGCCGCTTTTACCGAAGGAGACCGCCCCGGCCGTGCAGCGGGTCGTGTGGAACTCATCAAGTAAGTTTCAAACGTCCTCCCAAAAGTGGCACATGCAGAAGATGCAGCGTCAGCAGCAGCAGCAGCAGCAGCAAAACCAGCAGCAGCAGCCTCAGTCTTCCCAGGGGACGAGATATCAGACCAGACAGGCTGTGAAAGGTACCGAGCCTCCCCTTCTGTTCTCCGTGGCACCCGGTCCCTTTTTGCCACATCGACAGGAGAAAAATCATTGCTGTTTTATTTTTTAGTTCCCGTTTGTTTCCTGGCCATCGTATCCTGAAGGCCTTACCCATTTATTTCATTTGGCATTGTTTTTAAAAATCGTTTTGCTACTTGCTTTTGTACTTAAAAAAAATTTTTTTTTTATTTTATAATTGATGCATGCATATATTCTCCTTAGAAGAGGGGCAAAATATTTGCACAATTATTGTCCTGTTCACCTTCCATTTCATTCTCCTTCCTTCCACAGTGGCCACATCAACCATTGTAAACCCCTTTCTTTGCATGTATACATATATGCATACATATGTACGTGTATATATGTATGCATGTTATATGTATATATATAGAGAGAGAGAGCATGCTGTAAAAATACTACTTTTTCCCCTTTATTTTTTAAAACATAAAAATGGTACCATACTTGCTTTTTTTTCACCCATCAGCATGTTTTGGAGGTCTGTCCATGTCAGTACATACAGCTCTGCCTTATTCTTTTGGACTGCTGCGTAGTATTCCCTATTTTTATTTAAAGCATCCCCCTGCTGGTGGGCATGTAGGTTGCTTTTAGTTTTTGCCTGCTGTAAGCAGTGCTGCGATGACTGTCTCTGTATGAGTTCCTGGTGGGCGTGAGGGAACCTCTTGGAACTATTTTGGAAAAAGCACAGTGTGAGAAGTCGGTAGCAAATATGACCTTGATGCCTAGAGGTTTGCCACACATAAAAGGCGAGCCTGCACCGAGAACCACTTGACGCAGTTGCAGAATCGAAACTCCCCCCAGCTGCCCGGAGGCTCCGTCTGGGGCTGGCGTGAGGCCGGGCGCAGCGTGGTCTGAGCAGAGCGCCTGCCTGGCCCTGTGAGCATCAGCGCAGCTCTCGTTCCACGGGGAACCCTGCATCTAGGACCCCGAAGGTTGGGGTCCTCAGTCGGAACCCCCATGGCGAGTGCACCCTAGTGAGGGGGCTACCGGGGGGTCGCAGGCTGAGAGGTGTCTTGATCTTGAGGTGTCCAGATCTTGAATTGGCCCCCAGTGAACCCTTCAAAGGTTGGGGGTGGGGGAGAAGATCCCGAAACATTGACTAGGCAAAATCAGACTGCGGTTGGGTTGATTTTTGCTGTTTAAAAAGTTGGTGTTGGCTGGGTGTGCGGTGGCTCACACCTATAATCCTAGCACTCTGGGAGGCTGAGGTGGGGAGGATTGCTCAAGGTCAGGAGTTTAAAACCAGCCTGAGCAAGAGCAAGACCCCGTCTCTACTAAAAATAGAAATTAATTGGCCAACTAAAAATATATAGAAAAAATTAGCCGGGCATGGTGGCGCATGCCTGTAGTCCCAGCTACTTGGGAGGCTGAGGCAGGAGGATCGCTTGAGCCTGGGAGTTTGAGGTTGCTGTGAGCGAGGCTGATACCACAGCACTCCAGCCCGGGCAACGAGAGTAAGACTCTGTCTCAAAAAAAAAAAAAAAGTGATGTTGCCAAGCTGAGTCTAGGATATATGAGATTGGGATTATCACCTCCATCGTTTGGTGTGCATACTGCATTAGCATGAGAGCCTTCCCAGGTACTCCAGGGTGAGATTGTCTGATGTCAAAGTGTAAAGCCCAGTTAGTGAGGACAGGCCGGGCGCGGTGGCTCACGCCTGTAATCCTAGCACTCTGGGAGGCCGAGGGAGGCGGATCGCTCGAGGTCAGGAGTTCGAAACCAGCCTGAGCAAGAGCGAGACCCCGTCTCTACTATAAATACAAAGAAATTAATTGGCCAACTAATGTATATAGAAAACATCAGCTAGGCATGGTGGCGCATGCCTGTAGTCCCAGCTACTCGGGAGGTTGAGGCAGGAGGATCGCTTGAGCCCAGGAGTTTGAGGTTGCTGTGAGCTAGGCTGACGCCACGGCACTCGCTCTAGCCTGGACAACAAAGCGAGACTGTCTCAAAAAAAAAAAAAAAAAAGTAGTGAGGACAGGCTTTAATCAGTAGTACACTATTGTAGCACAAGTTAAAGTAGTAAGGGCAGATATTAATCAGTGATATACTATTGCAATAGGGGAAAGAGCCTAGCACGCATTGCAAAAGCAACCTTGATCTGTACGCAGGCGACCGGCATTTTAAAGGGAGAATGACGGAGGGAGGGTGGTGAGTGGGAGGGCTCAGTAGCATGGGGAAGTTGAACATTGCAAACAGCAAGAAGGGTTGGTCCCTGTGAAACCCATCTGGGTTTGCTAATGGGCGCTTAATGAAGTTGGGCTTCTACCCTCCCTAGAGACTGGGAGACAGGGTCCCTATCTTCAGGGATTGGCGGGAACAAACTGAATTATTCTGGCAGTCCTGAGTTTTAAGGGGGTGAGGTGCATCCTGCAAGTGACTTGGGACTCTTGGAAAGTGTTAGTTGTTAGTTCAAGTCTTCATAGGTCAAGGCTAGGGTCTTGTAGGGCTCTGAGGAGCCTGGCTGGAGTTTGGTTGATGGGAGAGTCTTTGTCACTTACGAGCAGAAGAGCTCACAGGGCGTATATCGGGGGCTTCGCTTCCTCGCCCCAGCTTCGTGCTGGGGCTGGTCCCTCCCGTGACGGTGGGGTAACCAGGGTCCTTTGCTTTCACAGCGGTCCAGCAGAAGGAGATCACGCAGAGCCCCTCCACGTCCACCATCACCCTGGTGACCAGCACGCAGTCGTCGCCCCTGGTCACCAGCTCGGGGTCCACGAGCACCCTCGCGTCTTCAATCAACGCTGACCTGCCCATCGCCACTGCCTCCGCCGACGTCGCCGCTGACATCGCCAAGTACACCAGCAAAGTGAGTGGGTGGGAGCGCGGCGGTGGAGACGGGCAGGTGCCTGGCAGAGTGCGGAGGAGCGGCTTCCTGGGCTGGGGAGCGATTGGGGCCATAGCCTCACAGGTTTGAGGGAGCTTTTGGGAGGGACCCTTTTTGTTACTGAGTGTCTCCAAGACTAGATTGTTTTACTTGGGTCTAAAGTTGTATCTTAACAGAGAAATGTAGAATGAACAGAGTCTCTCTCCAAAAGGGTTTAGATTCTGAAGTCAGTACATAAAATGTAAATGGACATGCCATCCAAAGTTCACCTTCAGAGTTCAAGTCACTCGTTAAGGACAGATTTTCCTCAAGTGCAAGAACAAATTGCTAATCCTTCATCCAACAGCTGACCCAAGGGGTTGGTTTGCATTTAGAAGCCAGTGCAATGGAATGGAAGTGATAGAGACTTCAATGTGAAACTGGCAAGGCGGGATGCCCACACTTGGATTTTTGCAGAAAGAAAGCTGACTGGGGGACGCCGCCGAGTGACAGCACCCCGCCCCCCCCTCTGTCACCCACGTTCTAGGTGGCATGTCAGTTCACAGGCACCCTGTCCACACAGGTTCTTTTTTCCTCTCTTAATTTGCCAAGTGCTTTTATGCTCATGATCGAATCCATGTAAACAAAGCCTGCATTTCTCCTGAGTGTCATGTGCGGTGCTCTGGAGACATGTCTTGTGTGGCATAGCAGTGGACCACGCGGTAGTAACGACAGCCACTGGCATGGCGGCTCCACGAGGGCAGGGACTTTGTTTTGCTCACTGCCAAGGCCTAGACCAGTGCCTGGCATACAGTAAGCGCTTAATACGTAGTTGGGCTCTCTCTTCATTGGGATTGTTATTAGCAGTAACTTTATAATAGCAAATGAGTAACAATCTACTTAAGAGTATTTAGTAAATTACTAAGTAGGTAATAATAACTTATTCTTTACTAGTGAGCATATTACTGATGACTTACTAATGAGTAAAGTATTCAAGTTTATGGAGAGAATGGATGAAGAGAGTTGGGAATAGTTATTTCTAGAATTCTTAAACTCTCAGGATAAAAGAGTTGCTTTAGACTACATAGAATCTTTTAAAATTCTGGATGGTGAAAGAAATATTTATGTTTTTTAGTTTTAACCAGTGACTTTTTATTGGTCATTTTCCTTTTTATTCCTTCTATCTAGGTAGACTTGGTATCTATTGCTGTGGGACAAATTCCCACAAAATGTAGCAACTCAGCACAGACATTGTTGGGTTATAGTTTGCAGGTCAGGAGTCTTGACCCGGCTGGGCTGGGCTGTCAGCTTCAGGAGCTCTGCAGGCTGCAACCACAGTGTCTGCGAGGCTTGGGGTCCCCTCAGGGGCTTGACTGGGAAAATATCCATTTCCGGGGTTACGTGGGTAGCCTTGGGACCGTTGGCCGGAGTCCTCAGTTCCTTGCCATGTGGGCCTCTCCCAGGTGGCGGCTTGCTTCACAAGAGCTCATGGCAAGAAGAAAGTCACTCTCTTGACGTTGCTTAACCACAAAAGTGTTGTCCCCTTACCTTTGCCGTGCTTCGTGGGTTAGGAGCAAATCGCTAGGCCAGCCCACACTCGAGGGAAGGAATTCCTTGAAGGCACGAGTACCAGGGGTCAGGATTGTGGGGTGCCACTTTGGGGTGAGTCTGACCACGAGGTTAGGAGGGCAGTGTGTCTGAATAGTGCATACTGTGGGCTAGACACTGTTCCGAGCACTTCTTCTGTGTTGTTTAATCTTCATGACAAATTGATAAAGTAGGTACTGCTATCATCCCAATTTTATAGATGAGAAACCAGAAGCCAGTGAGGTTATACAACTTGTCTACAGTCACACAGCCAGTGATGGCCAAGCCAGAATTTATTTTTTAATATATAAACAGGGTCTTGCTCTGTTGCGTGGGCTAGAGTATAGTGGCATGATCATAGTTCGCTACAGCCTCAAACTCCTGGGCTCAAGTGATCCTCCTGCCTCAGCCTCCTGAGTGGCTGGGACCACAGGCATATGCCACCATGCCTGGCTAATTTTTCTGTTTTTTTCTGTAGCAATGAAGTCTCTTGATGCTGCTCAGGCTGGTCTTGGACTCTTGGCTTCAAGTGATCCTCCTACCTCGGCCTCCCAAAGTGCTAGGATTATAAGCCTTGAGCCACTGTGCCCAGCCCGAGCTGGAATTTAAATGGTGGCAGCCAGGCCCTGGAGTGTGCTCTTCCCCTGGCTCTGGCTGGTGTGTGAATTCAGAATAAGCCTATGACCACAGATGTTCAGTGTCCACAGGCTGTTACCACGTGGCTTTGTAAAGCAGTTCAACCTAAGATTCAGTGTGGCTGAAGAGATAAGAACCTACGTCTTGGGGATAGCGTTGTTCTCATTTAGCATATCTGTCCCCCTTTGGAAGAAGAGGCATGAACCGAGTTTCAGAACAGGAAGGATTTAGACGTCGGTTACTTGCCACTCTTGTGATTTTTGCTTTACCTGTTCATCACCTGATCTAGCGTTGATGTAGTATTTTTGTTTAAATTTAAATTTATTTTATTTAAATTAGTTAAAAAAAAAAACCCTAAAGAAAATTAAGTTTAACCTTACCAGACACTGTTCCCTGTCAAGGTTTGAAGCCTACGTCTATTTTTCTTTTGCTGAAAAGAGGAGGTTGTTAAAGATGTAACAGCAGGGCTAAACTGAGACTTTCTTGCTAAAGGGATCTGTGGGATTATTAGAGAATTAAAAGGTGGGAGTGTTTCTCTTACCGATTTAAGAAGGTGTCTGGGCTGGGCGTGGTGGCTCACGCCTATAATCCCAGCACTTTGGGAGGCTTAAGTGGGAGGATCGATTGAGACTAGCTTGAGCAGCATAGTGAGACCTTGTCTTTGGAAAAAATACAAAAATTAGCTGGGCTTGGTGGTACATGTCTGTAGTCCCAGCTACTTGAAATCTGTGCCAGGAGGATGCTTGACTCCAGGAGTTGGAGGTTGCAGTGAGCTATGATGACAGCACTCCGCTGTAGCCCGGGCAACAGAGCGAGACCCTGTCTCAAAAGAAATAAAGAAATAATTAATTTTATTAAAAGTTGCTTATAAAAATAAGATGTCTGGTATTGCCTAAATGATCTCTTGTTCTACTTTCAACTGTCCCTTGTTTCACCCTATTGATTTGGTCCAGGCTGTTTGTTTATAAATGGGAAAATTGAAGCCCGCCAGGGAGATCTGGCTAGTTTTCTTAGCTCCTGCAGCCATTTCGATTTTAATACCTTCTGCAGCCCCTTTACTCCTTTTGTAAAAAAGTTTTTATTGTTGCTATCATTTTTTATTTCAAAACTTTTTTTTTAGAGACAAGGCCTCACTGTGTTGTCCAGGCTGGTCCTAACTCCTGGCCTTAAGTGATCCTCCTGCCTTGGCCTCCCGAGTAGCTGGCACTACAGGCGTGAGCCACATGCCCAGCTCCCCTTTATACTGTTATAGCAAAATTGAGGGATGACCTTTCTGTTAGATGTTTTCTTTGCAATTAAAAAAAAATGAACATGGCGACATTTTTTGGGAACTGATGAACTTTCCTGTCTCCGAGGTGACCTGGAGCTGGAGACCCAGATTTGTGTATTTTGGCAGAAGGGTACTCTTTTTAGTAACGTTGAGTTCTTGGCTATATTTGGAAGTTAAGGGTAAAAGTCAGTCCACAAATGCATGATATCTTTAAAATGGAATGTAAGCATTGCATTAGTAGTGTATTGAATTTCATCCACTTTCTAAGGTTTTCTTGTAAAAAGCAGTTTCTTTTCGGTTTTTTTAAATAGACGTAGTCGGTGCAGGAGAGCGAGGAGGCCCGTGCAGAATGCCCGACTTGCAGAGCTGCAGAAAGCACGGGCTGTTTTCGCTGGCAGTGGCCCGGGGAGACCCCATAGCAAGCTGGGAGCAGAAATCTCAACAGATATTTTATTCATTTACTCCCATTTTGGGGTGAATTGGGGGTTACTGTTTTGGGAGTTGGCAGCAGTTACTCAATTGTGTGCTCATATTAGTTTGTTTTTCTGTAAAAATAAGGTGAATAGGTTTTTGTTTTTTTGTTTTTTGGTTTTTTTTTTTGAGATAGTCTTGCTCTGTTGCCCTGGCTAGAGTGCCATGGTGTCAGCCTAGCTCACACCAGCCTCAAACTCCTGGGCTCAAGCAATCCTCCTGCCTCAGCCTCCTGAGTAGCTGGGACTATAGGCATGTGCCACCATGCCCGGCTAATTTTTTCTATATATTTTTAGTCGGCCAATTAATTTCTTTCTATTTTTAATAGAGTTGGGGTCTCGCTCTTGCTCAGGCTGGTTTTGAACTCCTGACCTTGAGCGATGCTCCCGCCTCGGCCTCCCAGAGTGCTAGGATTACAGGCGTGAGCCATCGCGCCCGGCCTGAATAGGTATTTCTTTATGAAGCCCGTCTCTGTGGTGGGCACTGAATCACAGTCTTCATTCGGTTTTCTCAATTCTGTGCATGCCCTGCCAGGGCACACTGTTATTACCTCTTGTGTTTTACATGGGGAAACTGAGGCTCGGAGAAGGTATGGGTGGTCGGGGTGCTCTGTGTCCCACCTTCTCAGTAAGTGGAGCATCTGTAACGCAGAGGAGAGACTCAGCTGCAGTCAGGCCAGGCCTGAAATGTCATTTGGTCTCTCGTCCCCTCCCCTTTCTCCTGATGAGGGTGGGATCAGTGGGCAGGTGGGAGGTAGAAGAGAAATTCGCCCCCCACTCACACTGGGTCGGCAGGTGCCTGGGTGCCTGCTGCACGGGCCTTGGCTGTTTTCACAAACTTGCTGAAGCCTTTGGGGTCAGGGGGTGAAAGAAAAAGAAGATGGGAAATGAACTGCGGCAAAGGCCGTGCCCCGACTGAAGGCACTAAAATGACACACCGCCCGTATCCACACAATGGACTGTGAAAGGGGTGACCCTCAGACTCACGCTACGGCGCAGACACACCTTGAAGCCAGACACAAAGGACCTCCTACTCTGAGTTCTTTTGTAGGAATGTCCAGATGAAGCAAATCCTATAGAGACGGAAGGCAGATGGATGGTTGTCAGGGGCTGGGGAGAATGGGGGCTATTTGGGGGTGGGGGGACTAAGAGGGAGTGGGGTTTTCTTTTGGGGGGGGTAATGAAAATATTCTGGAATTTGTTGATTTCAGAAAATAATTTGATTGTGGTGATGAATACACAACTCTGAATATATTAAAAGCCATTGAACTATACACTCTGTGTGAATTGTGTGGTATGTACGATAAAGCAGTGGCTTTTTAAAGGGGAAACAATTAAACAGCAACAAAACAACAATCTCCATAAACCTAGGTGCTGCCCGTCCAAAACACATCTGGGGGCCGAATTTGGCTCCTGTGGTTGCAGCCTGTGGGTTTGGAGACGGGCTTTTTGTTGTGAACCCCTCCCGCAACATGAGACAGGAATCTGTGGGTGATTCCCGCCCTGGTTTATGCCAGGGTTTCTCAGCTCCGGCACTGGTGACCTGCTGGGCTGGTGGGTGGTCCTTTGCCCCGGGGGCTGTCCTGGGCACTGCGGGGTCTGCTAGATGCCAGTGCAGCCCCTCCTCCCCTCTCCCGCACCCGTCATGACAGCCAGAAATACCCGCGTCTCGTGAGGGACGAAGAGGCCCTGGGTAGAGAGCCACTGCTTTATACGGACAGAGCTCAGATAATGTCACCCAGAGAAGCCTCCCAGCAGGGATCGCCTGAATTGTTTCTGTTTTTGTCTTGCAGATGATGGACGCGATAAAAGGAACGATGACTGAGATATACAACGATCTCTCTAAAAACACTACTGGAAGCACAATAGCCGAGGTCAGAGATGACAACATGAATTCCTTATTAGCTAAGAGTGTTTTAGGGGCTGCTATAAACGTGGCACCGTGAGGAAACTTCTCTGGAAATCCCTCTTGGGTCCTGGCTCCCCTCGCCAAGCTGGCTGCACTGATGGTGGTCGTTGATGGGGGTGTCTCTTCACTTAGCTGGACGGTGGGGCTGTGGGGATGTGCCCTGCTTCGTGTGACTAATTCCCTTCTGATAAAACAGCCCGAACCAGAGCTGAGTTAACCCGCTCGTGAAACTGGAAACCAGTTCTTTTTGCTTCATGGAAAATTGGCTCCTTAATCTTCTCCCTAAGTTTGGACTTTTTCTTTCCTTTTTTCTGTTTGAGACAGTCTTGCTCTGTTGCCCGGGCTAGAGTGCTGGGGCGTCAGCTTAGCTCACAGCAACCTCAAACTCCTGGGATCCGGCGATCCTCCTGCCTCAGCCTCCCGAGTAGCTGGGACTACAGGTGCATGCCACCAATCCCAGCTAATTTTTTTCTATTTTTAGTGAAGATGGGGTCTCATTCTTGCTCAGGCTGGTCTTGAACTCCTGAGCTCAAAGGATCCTCCTGCCTCAGCCTCCCAGAGTGCTGGGATTTCAGGTGTGAGCCACCATACCCGGCCTGGACTTTTTAATATAAGTGATCCTGTTGTCCAAGCATTTGTGTCTTGGAGTCTCCATAATTAGGTGATTGCCTAGAGAATAAAGTGGTTAAAATATTGAACTGTCCACTTGTGAAGTGACCCTTTGTAGAAACTTACCTCCCTGAAATTCCCCTTTAGGGTCATCACTGCCAAGGTGTGCAGGGTGGGCTGCCCAGCCTACAGCAAGCACGGTGTAGGCGGGATGCAAACGGCCCCCAGTCAGATGAGAAAGGGCAGGATTTCGTGGGGTCCTTGAAGGTGATATTGGAGAACTGTGGGAATCCCATGCAAAGCCATTGACATTTGAGGACGAGGCAGGGTTAAGGGTTAAAGGGGGGCAGGTTTAAGCTGGCACTCAAGAGAAAATCTTAAGGAAGCCTTCCTTCAATAGAGAACAGTGTGACCATAAGGATTTAAGAGAGGTCCCGAGAGAAGTCGGTGAATCCCCTTAAATAGTTTTGCAAATACAACTCTCCATGAATGTGCTGGGGACATCAAAGATGAAGTGAACAATAATGCTTTAGAGAAACCTGCATTCTCTTTTGTTCATTTTAAGAATTGGTGTGTGAAGGCTAGGGTGTGGTGGCTCACTCCTACAATCCTAACACTCTGGGAAGGGGAGGTAGGAGGATCACTTGAGGTCAGGAGTTCAAGACCAGCCTGGACAACATAGCAAGATCCTGTCCCTACAAAAAATAAATTAGCCAGGCTTGGTGGTACAGACCTGTAGTCTCAGCTACTCAGGAGGCTGAGGTGGGAGGATCATTTGAGCCCAGGAGTTTGAGGCTGCAGTGAGCTATCATTGTGCCACTGTATCCCTGCCTGGGTGACAGCAAGACTCTATCTCATATTTAAGGAAAAAGGTGTTTGATTAAAAATATGGGTCCATAATGTCTCACCTAAAACTTTGGGTCCAGATGTGTGCTGTAAGTTTTTGGATTTTAGAGAGGTAAGAAGCAGTCTCCCACAATTAGAGGTAACATTTCTGCAGTGAAATGTAGCTATTCACTTGAATCGATCAGGTTTCTCAACCTTACCCCTGTTGGCACTTGCGTCGTATGATTCTCTGGGGGGGGCTGTCCTGTGCCTGTGGGATGGTTCGGAGCATCCCTGGCCTCTGCTCACCAGACACCAGTAACACGTCCCAATTGTGACAACCAAAAATTACTCTAGATATTGTCACGGTAAGGGGTGGGGTGGGCAAAATCACCCCAGTTGAGAACCCCCGTGATAATTAAACACTGTCTAGTTTGCTCCCCTGAAATGAGTTTGGTCCCCTAAGAGTAGCCTTTGGTTTAGAGATGTCAGACTTTGGATTTTAGGTGACTAATGATTGGACCCCACCACCTAAATGCTGTTAAAATACAGGGTAAAATACAACTCTCTTTATTTGCTTTAGTTTCATCCAAAATCCTAGTCGAACTTTTTACATGTTGTTTCTATGAAAGTCTGGTCCTTGTCATCATTTTCAGTGGTTTTTGCTGGTGCCAGTATTTCTTAGAAAAGATGCTTGTACTTGGCTTCCTGAGCCAGTTTTTCTCGTGAATTGAGTTAACTCACCAGGGCCACCTCTCTGGCCAGTGGCTGTGGCTGTGGGCAGGTCAACCAGTCAGGCCACTTGTGTCCTCATTTAAGCACATGACACTCTGACCCTGACAACCAGCCAGTGGACATGGCACAAGGACAGCCCTTTCTTTTCTTTTCTTTCTTTCTTTTTTTTTTTTTTTTGAGAGAGTCTCACTCTGTTCCCTGGGCTACAGTGCCGTGGCGTCAGCCTCGCCCACAGCAACCTCAAATTCTTGGGCTCAAGCGATCCTTCTGCCTCAGCCTCCCAAGTAGCTGGGATTACAGGTGTACGCCACCATGCCCGGCTAATTTTTTCTATATATTAGTTGGCCAATTAATTTCTTTCTGTCTTTAGTAGAGAAGAAGGGGTCTTGCTCTGGCTCAGGCTGGTCTCGAACTCCTGACCTTGAGCCATCCTCCCGCCTCGGCCTCCCAGAGTGCCAGGATTACACGCGTGAGCCACCGCGCCTGGCTGAGGACAGCCTTTGAAGACTGTTCCTCTCCCCCGTTGCAGATTCGCAGGCTGAGGATCGAGATCGAGAAGCTGCAGTGGCTGCACCAGCAGGAGCTCTCCGAGATGAAGCACAACTTGGGTAAGGCCTGGCCACCTGGTCTGGGATGAGGAAGGGTCAACTTCTTTGCCCCTCTGGCCTCCATCCCAGATGTGAACGGAGCTAAAGCTAGGCTAGTGGCCGTAGGCCTGTGGGCAGAGCACAGAATGCTCGGGACGCCAGCTACAAAGCGAGTGTCGGTGGAGACCCCTTCGCCTGTCTTCCCGCTGCCAGCAGCAGGGATCCCGTAGCGAGCATGCCAGGAGCAGCACCCACTCACTGAGCTCTGACTCTGCCAGGAACGGTTTTGCGTACTTTTCCATACATTAACTAATTCTTACACAAACCTTATGATGAAGGGATGTGTCTGTCATATCTCCAGTTTTCGAGTGAAGAACCCGAGGCACAGGCATGTTAAGGAAGTGGTTCAGAGTCATACAGCCACGATTCCCGTCCGGGCCACTCTGGCTGCAGGTCTCCCTGTTAAGCACTGAACGGCGGGCGCCGTAAGTGTCTGGATGCTTCCTGCGCACTGCACACTGGGGACAAAGATACTCTGTGGGTCCCTGGCTTAGACTGACTGGTGTTTGGGCCTGCCATGATGCGTAGATATTACTAAAAGCTTTTTCCCCAAAGGCAGAAGCAGTTGCTTCAGACCAGGGGTCATCAAACTTTTTAAACAGGGGGCCAGTTCACTGTCCCTCAGACCGTTGGAGAGTGCGCACTGTGGGCCCGGGAGGAGTCAGCTGCTGAGCAGGACAGGCAGCCGCGGCAAAAACACCCAGCGGTTCGGATAAATGTCCTAGGCGGGTGGCATGTGGCCCGAGGGCCGTAGTTTGAGGACGCCTGCTTCAGACCCTCACCTAGCAGCAGGCAGGATGCTGGAAGCCAGCGGAACTCTGGGTTAGGGAGGGGTGCCCAGGTGTCGCTGCCCTCTCCCCGGTGGTCTGTTTGAATCCCATGAACCCTTCAGATGTGAATCCTTAGGGGGCCACCCAGAGAGGAGCAGTTTGTTCCGTACCTTGCTGCCATGCCATGGGTGTTGTTCCTGCTGCTTGTTTTTCTGATAAAAGCAGAGAATCTTATTTTTCGTAAGATCTTTCCCTTTTTAAATGTGGGCTGCATGTGCATTTGAAAAAATTACACGTGGGCTGGCCAGAATTTGGCTGTGGTTTGTAGGCTCCTAGTTCAAGGTCACTGGATTGACTGAATGATTCTGTTTGGCCACAGGTGCTTACTTGTCTTCTTTTCAAGGGGTTAATTTTCTTTACTGTTTCTCTCTTTTTAAAAATATATCACGAAGAATATTTGAAGGAAGTAAGATACCACTTATTATTTTTTTATTTTAGTAACTCCCAAATGAATTGCAAATGGACTTTCTGAAATAAAATGAGAGAAATCGTGGTAGACTGAGTCGTTTGATAGTTGTCCTGTTACCGTGATCATCAGCCACAATGCTCTATATAGTAGTTTGAGCCAAAGCCACAAGACCTAAGCGCTTCTGAGTCTTAGGCACAGTTCTTCACTTACTAGCCTTGTGCCTCAGTTTCCTTATCTGTGAAAGGGGTAGAACAGTAGTACATACCCCAAAGGATCATTCCCAGGATTGCATGACTTAGTATTTATAAAGTATATAGAACAGCACTTACATGTAGTAGATGCCATGTAAATATTAGATTGATAGGGAAAAATGCTTATGCTTTTTAAAATATATTTTTTCAGTGATAAAACTGAAAGTGAGTTTTGGTGGCAGTTGTTTCAAGGGTTTATTTGAGGAACTTCCAGAATGCGGTCTTGGATGTAGAATCCCTGTGGGGTTCCGGCTGTGTCCGCACTGGGCCCCTCACGTACGTTAGCAGCAGCAGCAACGCCATCTGGTCACTGTGAGTGACGGTGCCCCGTTTACAGATGAAGACATGGGCTCGGGCACTTGCCCAGGGTCACACAGCCGGGGCCTCTCGAGGCTGGAGCTCACACACGTCTGCCTGAATCTGGCGTGAAGCACCCTGCGGCCTGGCCTGGGTCAGGTGATGCAGCAGTGTCCCCTCCCGCAGAGCTGACCATGGCGGAGATGCGGCAGAGCCTGGAGCAGGAGCGGGACCGGCTCATCGCCGAGGTGAAGAAGCAGCTGGAGCTGGAGAAGCAGCAGGCCGTGGACGAGACCAAGAAGAAGCAGTGGTGCGCCAACTGCAAGAAGGAGGCCATCTTTTACTGCTGCTGGAACACCAGCTACTGCGACTACCCCTGCCAGCAGGCCCACTGGCCTGAGCACATGAAGTCCTGCACCCAGTCAGGTAACACCCCGAGCGCTGTCCTCGAGGCTGACGCAGCAAGGGTGGCTTGCCTGGCCCCTGGCCACGCTTACTCGCAAACGGCTGTGTCTCTTATGCACAGGCGAGCAGGGTGCAGACACACGGCTGTGCAGACACGTAGCTGAGACGCAAGGCATGGGTTAAGTTTGAGCCTCTGATCTTCTTTGCGTAACCTTTGATCTCTTAGGCCAGGGATGCTCTTAAACATCCCACAACACAAAGGAAAATCTCCCCTGTCTTCCTTCATCCCTCCCGCCCCAAAGAAAACAAAGAATGATAGACTCATGGCTTTAAACAGTACAGATGACCAATCTTTATGTTAGGGAAAAAGTATTACTGACATTGCCAGAATATTTATAATCTCCCTTTATAACAGAGCGGGCAGACCCCAGGGGGAAGCACTATCTAGTTAGTATTTATCAATAATACTTTAAAAGTTAATCTTTACAGTCAGCTTTTATTTGTGGCATATGATCCTTCCTTTATATGATTAGAATTAAGTCTCCAGTTTAAAGAATTTTAAAGTGTTAGGTAATACAACAAGGTAGTATGTCTGTGGATTGGCAAAACTTTTGAAGGTGATGTATGAACGACGCAAATATGAGAAGCTTTAGACCAGGGGTTGGCAAACCTTTTCTGTGAAGGGCCGGAATAGATATTTCAGGCTTTGTGGACCATGTGGTCTTTGTCACAACTACTCAGCTCTGCTGTTGTAGTGCAGAAACAGTCATAGATAATATGTAAATGGGTGGACATGGCCGTGTGCCAATAAAACTTTATTTACAAAAACAGCGGGCACTAGCTTGCCCATTCCTGCTCTAGACAAATCTTGTTATCTTGCTATTTTTTTTTTTTTTTAAAAGGTGATATTGGAGCATACGTTGCCATGTTCTTTAACTTTCTTTAGGGAGATGTCTTCTTTATAGAGACTTTAAATCTCTTTGGAGTTAAATTCCGTTTGTGTTTTGCCTGAGTTCTGGAATGTGTCTGATCAGCCTTTTGCTGTTCCTGGCCAAAGTGTCCTTCAGCTCTCCTTTCTTTGTGGCATAATTACATTCTTTGTTCTGAGATTCTTCACGAACGCCCTGTTTTTCTGTTTGTCCAAGTTTCTGCCATCTCCAGGGGCTCGGTGGCTCCCGCAGCACGTTGGATTTCCCCGCCCTGCCTCAGAGG
Source organism: Mirza zaza (assembly GCA_008750895.1). Taxonomy (NCBI): domain Eukaryota; kingdom Metazoa; phylum Chordata; class Mammalia; order Primates; family Cheirogaleidae; genus Mirza; species Mirza zaza. The sequence goes on from VSMD01095625.1 coordinate 120,851, forward strand.
AAGAAGTCCCTGGGGCTGGAATAGGTTCACATCTAGGAATTATGAAATAGAGTGATTTTAAATCGGCCATTCCAGATTGGCTTTTGTTGATGGATTTCATTTGTTTGGAGAACGTACTCTCATTTCCAGAAATGATTTAATAGAACTTGCATTGCTAACCCTTAGAAAAATTAACATTTTCACATAAAATTTGGAATTCCAGCTTCTGGAACACTCTGGGGATCTGGCCACTTCGGGCCTGGGTGGGGCTGAGCCACTGCCGCCTCCCCGACAGATCCTGGCTGGGTCAGAGTTGCTGCTGAGCCGTGGCCGCCTGGGGTGCGGGATGGGTCTCCCCACGGGTCCTGCAACCTCCACATTGGGCTGACGTGGGCTCCTTCCCCTTCGTCCCCAGCGACCGCCCCTCAGCAGGAAGCGGATACCGAGGCAAACACGGAAACGGCGAACAAGTCTTCCCAGGGCAGCTCCTCTGGCACCCAGTCCGCGCCTTCGGAAACGGCCAGCGCCTCGAAAGAGAAGGAGACGTCGGCTGAGAAAAGCAAGGACAGTGGCTCGGTGAGGGTCCCCCACACCTTTGGCTGGTGACACCAACCCTTTGTGGCAAGCAGAGACTGAGGACCCTTCCCCATGACTGCCACCCTGGGGGCTCCAGGTCGTGGGAGGTTTGTCTTCGGGGGACGACAGTGTCTCACTGGGGCTCTTTCCCACACGTGTACCAGGATCTCCAGTGGACATGTGGGAAACATGGAGCCCGAGTTGGCAGTGGGGGACGTGGCATCTACACCACAGTCCCTCCAAGTTTAGACCGGTGTTGCCTAGTGGAACTTTCTGTGATGATGGAAAGGTTCCGTGTCTGCCCTGTCCAATATGGTAGCCACTAGCCACATGTAGCTTTTGAGCACTTGAAATGTGGCTGGTGTGACCAAGGACTGACTTTTAACTCCTATTTACTTTTAATTAGGTTTAAGTAGCCACACGTGGCCAGCGGCAGCCATATTGGACCATTAGCTTTGCACCCCTTTGTTTCCCAGTGCGGTATATGTGGCATTAATCGTATGCAAAGATTATTTTAGGGGGCACATGGATAGTCTCTCATTTTTAGTCATTGTGCATTTATTTCAGTATGTATTAGGAAAAAATAAATCATTAGACTATCAGTTAAAAAGCTTTAATTTCACTGATAGTATTGCCTAGTCAGAGGCTGACATGAAACAAGGTTGAATTGACATAATTTTGAGGTAATATATTTTCTTCTTGGATACGGCAGAAATCTGGGGTATGGGTAGGTTAGCGAAGTAGGGTTTGGAAAATGAACGTTCTACGGTTGGGTAAGGGGCCACCCCGGTTCTAGCCTGTTCCGTCTGGGAGACATTGGTGGCAACTCGGTACGCAGTGAGCGAGCACAGCATGGCTGCCGGGGTTTCCCTGAGGGGCTGCTCTGGCCCCGGGGCCCTGAGTCCGTGTCTTTCCTTTTCGTGTTTCTAGACCCTCGACCTTTCTGGCTCCAGAGAGACGCCCTCCTCCATGCTCTCGGGCTCCAACCAAGGCTCTGGTATGTGGCCCTGCTGGGCAAGTGGCGCGTTCCCAGGCCACACGGGCAAAGGGGAGCGGTTTGGGCAGGGACAACCGGAGGGGTTCGGAGGGGTTCGTGGCAGTGGTTTTCGAGCCGAGCGGATCCCCGGGTGCCTCGGGTGGGTCAGTGGGGGTGAGGGTGTCGCGGGGCAAGTTACCTTTGAGCACGTTTCCCAACTGAGGGGTGTTTACGCGTATCTGTCGTGTTTGCTGGGGATCCGCACACCCCTCACTCGGACAGAGGGCTCTGTCGCCGCCCGGGGCTGGGGGAACATGCGTGTTTGCGCCGGCGGCCCTTGCGCCCCGGGAGAAGTGAGCACGGGAAACGCAGCCGTGTGGAGCTGTTCTGAGCCCCCACGCCTGTGCTTGCGGATGTGCGCTCGAGCCTTCGGGAAACGGAGAGAATGTTTAGTGCACGGCCTCTCTGTGCAGTCCTGTCCTTTGGGGAGGAACTCGTCAGGCTGATTGGGGGGATTTCCTGAGACTTCTGTTGTTGCTCTTCTCTGGGTTTTGAGCTGTCTTCCCTTCCTGGATCCCCTGCAGGGATCTTCTTCCCGCACTCTCCTAAACCAGGTTTAGATCATTCCAGAAGGGTTCAGAGGGTGCCTTCCGTGTGGAGGACAGTTCTGCTTTGTTCAAGGTCCTTGCACTGCCGCGCCAGGGTCTCTGTCACGTGATTCTCTTAAGCTGAACATCAAAAGTTTGACTTCACCTCTGCATGCTGAGTGCGGGGAGGAAGCGATGTCCATGGCCGGGGGGCTGGGGAAGGATCCCGGGGGGTGGGGGTAGGCCTTGGAGGTGGTGGATTTGGAGTAGTCGGCGTTGACTAGAGGGAGACAGGAACTTGGCTTTATATACGATTGAACCACCTATTGGAAAAGCAACTTCTTTTTCACTTTCCCTTCCGTCCTCAGATTAAGTCTCTGAGAAACAGGCTCAGCTTAGTGCTGAGATGTCTTCAGCCTCTCTCATATTTTCCACTTCTCCTTTTAACAGAGACAGGGCAGCAGACCTTAGATGTTAGCTATCTGCTGCCACCCTAGATGTAACGGTACGATTGGGTTTTCATTAACGTCTGTCTGTCGAGTTTGCCTGCAACTTACAGCAGGTTTTATTGATTTTCCTATTTAGTACTTGGTGGTGATAATGAAAGGTTCTTTATTTACTTGAGTGAAGCAAATAAAATTAAAAATACCAACTACGCAGTGTGTAGGAGGACTGTGGATGTGTCAAGCTTGCTAGGGCGGCATGAGGAAGGCCACCGTTCTAGACAACGGGGTGTTGATGCTTTGCAGCCACAAAGTGGTTTGACTGACGTGGCATTTGGGATGATTTATAATGCCGCGGTGTTAGTGATCTAAGAGGAGCCTGTTGGAATAAGGAGTATTGAGTGCAGGAAGGCAGTTGGGAGATGCGTCCTGTTCCATTTCTTTCTTTTCTTTTTTTTATTTCAGTATATTATGGGGGCACAAATTTTAAGGTTGCGTATAATGCCCTTCATCCTGCTCCATTTCTGAGGTGGGTGAGGTATTACCTAGTCTAGGGGTTGGCAAACTTTTTATTTTTTTTAATTAAAATTTTTTTTGAGACAGGGTCTTGCTCTGTCACCCGGGCTACAGTGCACTGACATCAGCCTAGCTCCCAGCAACCTCAAACTCCTGGGCTCAAGCAATCCTCCTGCCTCAGCCTCCCGAGTAGCTGGGACTATAGAAGGCTCCTTGCCTGGCTCATTTTTCTGTTTTTTTGTAGAGACAAGGTTTCACTCTTGCTCAGGCTGGTCTCCAACTCCTGGCCTCAGGACATCCTCCCGCCTCGGCCTCCCCAAGTGCTAGGATTACAGGCCGGAGTCACCGTGCCCGGCTGTCAGGCTTGCTCTGTAGAGGCGCTGACTGCAGATGTTTCGGGCTTTGCAGGCCGCGTGGTCTCTGTCACGGACGCTCGCTCTGCCGTCGTGGCGTGACAGCAGACACAGAAGACATGTAAATAAGCGTGTGCCGCGTGCCAGTGACCTTGGAGTTGCAGAAGCAGGCACTGGGTTGGCCGTCACATGCCCGCTGCTGCCCTAAAGCTCGCTGGGGTCTGGGGGAGTGGAAAGGAGGGGTCAGATCGAGGGGAGGCAGGAAACCTCGGTAGTGCTGGTGACTTGTAGGTGGGGTGGGCGAGGGAGGAGGAGCTGCAGGAGGAGGACGAGAGAGGGGATTCAGTGAGCTCCTGTCTTCACGGAGCCGCGAAGGGAGTCAGGAGCGCGCTTTCTGGAGAGCGGGAAGCTCCGACTCACATGGATAGTCACCTCTATCCATTTCCACTGTGCTATGAGGAAGTCAGGGCTCAGAGAAGTTGACTCGGATGCCCCGGTAACTCGGTGGATGATTGTCGGAGCCAGGAGTTAAGTGGGTGGGGCCCATCCACAGGGCTTGCGTGGTGCACACTCTTAGGGCTTCGTGGTTTCCCGTTTTTTCACAAAGCAGCATGCGCTGATGGCTTGTGTCAAAGCAGGAAGACCCACTCACGTTCAGTCCCCCTCTGATTGTCTGGCTTCACGCTGCCAGCACTTGCTTGCTTGCTTGCTTTTTTTTTTTTTTTTTTTTTTTATTTTGAGACAGGGTCTCACTTTGTTGCCCAGGCTACAAAGTGGTGTCAGCCTAGCTTACAGCAACCTCGAACTCCTGGGCTCAGGTGATCCTCCTGCCTCTCAGCCTCCCGAGTAGCTGGGACTACAGGCATTTTCCACCATCCCCGGCTAATTTTTTCTATATATATTAGTTGGCCAATTAATTTCTATTTATAGTAGGGATGGGGGTCTCGCTCTTGCTCAGGCTGGTTTCGAACTCCTGACCTCGAGCAATCCACCCATCTTGGCCTCTCAGAGTGTTAGGATTACAGGTATGAGCCACCGCGCCTGGCCAGCACTTGCTTTCTGTGACGGTGCTGCTGGCACATGGCGGAGGGAAGTGGCCTGTGAACCCATGGAGCTTTCTGAGCTGCTGACGCGCATCTGGTAGCTGTGTGGTCAGTTTGGAGTGAGCTGGAAGGAGAAAGTTGCAGTGGGGTGCACCTCCTCAGCGCGAGGGCACAGGCCCCTCCTGTGTGTCTGTTCATGTTAAGATTTTCACTAATGCAATGAATGCACCCATATAGTTACAGAAGATAATGCAGAGGAAGCCTCTTCCAAGTCCCGTTTCTACTGCTGTTTCTGGTCCTTCTGGTCTTATCTCCTGGTTTATAAATAATAGACTTTTTTTGTACCTCTATTTCTTGACTTTAGACATTACTCATTGACTTCCAGCTTTAAAAGATGAGAGGTGAGGTCACATGGAACTTCTTTTCCTCTTCCCAAACTGCTCAGGCTGCTGTTTTATGTGCTGTATGGGTTACCTTAGTCAAATGAAACACTTACCTCATCTTTAGTTCTTGTTCTATCCGCTACAGACCGTGTCTCTTGACCCCTCTCGTGGCAGCCGATCTCCTCCTTTCCCTCTCCTACCCCTGCCATGTCTAGGCTTTCCACCTGCTGTGACTTTCCCATTATTAAAGTTGAGAGCATGTGCATCCTGTTCTGTGACTGCAGTTAAGCCTCACTCTTGTCTGTCAGCCGAGCCTAAAAACTCGAAAGGCAACAACCCTTATTTACGCTATGACGACCACAGCATTCATGGCGGAGTCACATAGTGTACTGCGATGACATTTCCATTCTCGGACGCCTTTTTTCCTGGAGTTTCTCTTTTCCTTTATCTTATTTTTGACGTTTTTTTCCTATCAAACTTCTCATCATATCAATTATTTTATGGAAACTCCTTTCATAACACTGTTTTTTGATGGTTCGATTTTGGGTGTGGTTTGTTGGTATTCTACCATTGTCACTGAGGATTTAGGCTGTTGTTTACTTGCTGCCCTGTTTAGCCCTTTCCTTAGTCCTCCTCACCAGAAGTATCTCTTCTACCCTCTCCTCCCTATTCTGTTGCCACCCTTGGCAGTAGATGAGTCATTCCTCGCCCTGAACCCTCTGGTAACCTTGTGCTCCCAGTGTCTGCCTCTGTTTTTCCGGGTCGAATTAGGCAATTGGCAGAGCTAGTGGTTCTGAGAAGTTTGCTTTCAAAATCCTGAGAATCTGTGGCTTACAAAGTGCTGAGTTGCTTTTATGTCACTGTATACCTTATTTCCTGCCTGTAACGCTGTGCCGTGTCCAGTGACCCTGTCCGTGGTTTGATACGCCTTTATAAAGAGTCCTAGTCTCCCGCGAGTGCGTTAAGCTGGAGAATGGTGACGTGAAGGAAGGAGCCGGCCAGTTCTAACCAGAGCAGCCTGTTGAGGATGCACCAGAGTAGTGAGCGCTTGGGGTTGTGCGGAATCCGAGCCCTCTGACAGACTCTGAGGCTGCCTGTGCTATTTCTTCAGTTAGCAAAAGGTGTGACAAGCAACCTGCCTATGCCCCAACCACCACAGACCACCAGCCGCACCCCAACTACCCAGCCCAGAAGTGTAAGTATGACCCTGTCTCCCGGAAGCTGCCAGGGAGCGATTCCTGGCATGCAGAGGCTTGTTCTGTGTGTGTCTGTGTGTGTGTTTCTTTGTGGGTGTGTCCTCGACTGTTCTTTTGAGTGATGGGTCTTACTTTGCTTTGCAGCGTTCTTCTTAGCTGTGCCTCTGGTGTCCATCGCAAACCGCACTAGGAAATGAGAGAAAGCACATGGTTTGGCTTCCTGAGGGGGATCTTCCTCACTCTTTCTGTAAAGGGTCCTAGATTAACACCAGTCCCCTCCTGCTGTGACTGCCCCATCAGCCAGTGCCCTGTGTCCTGTCTGTGTGCGGAGCTTGGCCCTGCAGACCCCTGGCGGGCCAGCCTGGCTCTGTGGTAGAGACACGGTGCTGGGCTGCACCCTGCTTCCCTTTTCTTCTGGTACCCCCAGCTCGTCTCTGCCCTCACTCGAGCTGCAAGGATTTGATGGGGTTTGACGACATCACCGTAGGATTCTCTCACGTATGGTGATGACCAACCGCATTGCTTCCCAAAGACCTTCCGAAAGAACTAGAAGTGTAGGCACGGCAGGTCAGGGAAGAAGGCCCAAGGAGAGGTGGATTCGGTACTGTTGAGAGGACTCAGCCCTTGTCCCCAGCTCTCCCCACCTTAATAGTGCCCCCTTAGGGGCACGGATACAAGGGACTAAAACGAGTTCTCTCCCGAGTGAACACGTGCCTCTGGAGATCTTTGTCGTTCTCTTCGTCACGTACCTTCCAGAAATAGAAGTCACGAGGAAACACGGAGGTGCCATTTTTAGCAGGCAGTGAGCAGGGCAGCCCCCCAGGCAAGAGTATGCTCCCCTCCTCGCCCACCCCAGTTCCGTCTGAGCTTGGCACTCGGCTTCTTACAAGCAACCAGTATCGCACCACCTCAAGAAATTAAAACAAGAAATTCTGTCCCAATCTGTCTAAACTTGGTAAACGATCTGAGACAGGATGGGATCTTGGTGGTTGGCTGATGGGTTTCTCATGTCAGCCATTGGCGGAGCCTGCAGACCCGGACTGTTGGATAAAAGTGCTCTTAACAGACACCTCGCTGGGCTCTTCCTTCTCCTTTCTCGTTTCTTACTCAGGCGCTGCTAAGCTCCTTGTACGTATGTCCTCGAAGCCATCCTAGGTCTTACTCTGGTTCCGCATCCTTCAGTGACCCTTAAGCTGGTCCTTACTGGGAGCCAGCAGTGGGTCCCTGTTCCCAGGGAGACTTAACTGTTCTTCTCTTTCATGATCCTCTCCCGTGGGTGGACACGTGTGGTTTGGTTATAAGTCCGTTTCTCAAGTTGCCTACCAATCAATAAAAGAAATCCCGTTAACGTAGATAGATTGCATGCCAAATTTTGGTGCCTCTCTCTAGTGGCCGAGGTTGGACGCAGGGTGCATGGGGTGCTTGGTGTCATTCAGTCGTGTGACAAGGGTACATGGTTCCAGGTGTGGCACAAGAAATGCCTTCCTTGGCAGTTTAGTACCTTTCCCACTAATCTTCATTCTCTGTGAGCATGACGCCCTACTGTTTTTCCAACCAGCTGTTGTTGAATCCTAAAAAATAAGTTCTGCCTGTGTGTTCTCCACACCCACAGGTTTAGAGCAGTCAGTGGTGGCAGCGTCTTAGCCGTTAGCGCTGTGTGCGGGGGGGAGGGGGGAGGGTGGCTTCCCAGGTGGCAGGCGCGGATCACATCGCGGGGTGGTGTCGTAGGCGCAGGCGGGGGGGCTGCTAACCGTGTTGGCTTTCTTCCCCAGACCACTCCCGGAGTAGCAAATCCAGCTGGAGCAGCGGCGAGGAGAAGCGAGGATCGGCACGTTCCGAGCACAGCACCAGTAGTACCAAGAGTCTCATGCCGAAAGAGTCTCGGCTGGACACCTTCTGGGACTAGGGGCAAGGTGTGACCCACACTGCCTACCCTGCGGGGAGAACACTCAGACACCAGGAAAATAAGCGACAGCAAAGCCAGGAGAACAGCCACCTTCAGACTGGAGACTTCTGAGCGTTCAGACTTGGCCCGTGCCCGGCACGACGGCAGCCCACACTACAGGACGTCCACGTTCTCCCCGACTGGGACTGTCGGCCACGCACGAGCTCTGTGCTTGCGATGTAAATAGTGTACAATTTGCGGATGTCACTAAACCTAGAAGACCTTCCCCCTTTTATATTTGTATTGACTTTAACTTATAAAAAAAAAAAAGGAAGAAAAACCATTTAAAAAAACCCCGCCCCAACAACAAAAAGAATGTTTTGATGTTGGAGGGAAGGGACGGTCACTTAGCCTGTCTGCCACACAGCAGAATGGAGACTGGGCCTGGGGGCTGCCGTCTCCCACGTGTCCTCCTCCTCGGATTCCCCGGGGACAGCGAGCTGTTCCCAGGCGCGCGTCTGTGTGCAGCACGCTGGGATTGTGAGTTTGGGCACAGACTCCGTGCTGCTGTGGCAGGGCCCATCCAGCCATTGGCTCCTTTCAAATACTACGTTGTTGCGTTCTAAGACACGAGCTCTCCGGACTGGAAGGACACATGGAGAAGCTCATTTATTTTGTGTCATTTAAATGATGACTACTCCTAAAAGGGAAAAAACCAACGTCCTTGTTTACAGAAGAGAAGCAGAAAGAAGCCCTGCTCGGCTCAGTTTGTAGCAGAAGAAGAACATAGAGAGGGTTAGGGTCGTCAACTCTGAAACAAAGAGCCGTCTTTCCTTTGCTTTTGTGATTCCTTTAAACACACTCACACACGCTTGGCAAGAGACGCCGTGCTTCTCGGGAGCCAGAACTCCAAGGCAAGGTGCGCGCAGAGAACGCTCGAGTCTGGGATGAAGCATGTATGTATTATTTATATGATGGAATTTTACATTTTTATGTAAGCATGAAACAAAGGCAGTATGAGAGAAAGCAAGACCCGTCATGCTGTCTGACACTACGTATGCTGTAGTACCATTTTGTATGTTGTGTAAAACAAAAAGCATTGATCAAAAAGCAAAAGGTGATGTATGTATATGAGAAAATTAATTGTACGATATCATTCCAGTACATTCTGTTGTACATTTTAGTCTCGTTTACTTTCTCTTCATTGTTGATAAGAGGATGCGAACTGTACAGTTTCCAGCTAGTTACCCATATTAGAGAAGAAATAAGAAGAGAGTATTAGAAGAAAAAAGGCGAGAACATTTGTGAATTGCAGTTGTCAAAAAAAAAAAAATAGCCTAGCTGGCCTTACTTGTGAAGCATAATTGCTTTTAGCATATGGAAGTATTTTTTCACATTTTCTTTGTATAAAATTTGTATTAAACTTAAATATCTTTTTTGATGACCGAGTTTCTTTGTGACTGAGCCAGTGGACTCGCACGGAATGCTCTTTTGGGTTTCCCCTCCCCCACCCCCGATTTTTTCAGACCCTTCACCTTTTTTTAATTAAACTGTTTTGGAAAAAATGCCTTGGTCGTCCTCGAATTTGCAGTTTTCCATTTGGTCCGGATGGCTTTGTCAGGTTACGGAACCAAACACAGCAGCCGGGACAGGAGAGGCCCAGGGCGCCCTCCGGGTGGCCGGCAGGTCAGCGGTGACGGCCCTTGGCTGGCGCGTCCTGGGCCGGTGGCAGGACAGCGGTGGGAGGGGAGGAGGGGGTTGCCTTTCTGAGGCCAAGACGGGCCGAGCTAACAGGACGAGCACGGGCAGCAGTGGTCCTGGCGCCCGATCCAGGGGTCTGGGCCTGGGGGAAGGTGCCCTGGGCACGGGAGAATGAACGGTCTTGAAAGTCTGAGCTTTGGTTTCTTAGGCCGCAGCGTCCCTTTTCTCTGAAATCCAGTGGTTCCCTAGACAAGATCTGCCCCACCCGCACCTTCCTGACGCGGGCCGAGACCGGGCCCGCGAGGGAGTTTGGGAGCACGAGCGGAAGTCCTTCCAGACAGGCGACACACGTGGTGCCGGGTACTGTCCGGGCACTGAGGAGACCACGGGGACGTCGAGGGATCGGCCCCTGCCCTCGTTGAGCTTGCTTCCACTGGGGTTGACATCAGTATTTACAGGGACCTGGCATGTGCCAAGCGTGACGTCAGCCACTGGGGAAGGGCGGTGAGCAAAGGGCCAGGGAGCCCCGCCGCTTGGGGCCTTGCAGTCCTCAGAAGACGGCCCATCTGCGGATTTAAAGACAACACGAACGAGATAACCGAACGGATCAGTGTCGTGAAGGTGGAGTCCGCAAATTCCATTGAGGGCCAGAGGAAACACACGGCTTTGTCACGGCTGTCACGACTGCCCGGTCCTGCTGCCGCAGAGCGAACCGGCCGTGGAGTACGTAAGTGGGCGTGGGCGAGTTCGGTAAGGTTTTACGGCCCCTGCAATTTGAATTTTAGTCCTTGTGTCATGAAACGATTCTTTTGTTTTTTTTTTTTTCTAGTCATCTGAAAATGTAAACAGTCTTCTCCGCTCGAGGGCCTTGCAAAAGCAGGGGATGGGCTGGATTCAGGCCATTAGCTGACCAGTGCTGACAAGGGACAAAGTGGAAGTGCTTTAGAGCAGACCGAGAGGTGAAGGTGACCACTCAAGCTGGGACCACACAGAGGCCTGTTTTGGGAGGGGACGTTTGGGCTGAAACCTGAATGAGTAGCTTTCCGTGGGGAAATAAAAAGTAGGTGAGTGTCCCAGACAGAGGGACCAGCAAGTGCAAAGGCCCTGGGGTACGTGGGAGCGTGGTGTGCTTGACGAACAAGAGGAAGGCCAGCTTGGCTGCAGGGAGAGAGCGAGTTGGAGAGGGTCCCGCTGGTTCCAGAGTCGGTGGTCCGTGACACTGGCAGGGCGGGCTGTGATTGTCCCTTGATCTTTGGATGTGAACCAAGCCGGAAAGGGCTGTTGGCCCGCCTGAGACTCGGCTAGTTGTAATCCCCCCTTGGGCTGCTGCAGAGACGGGACCCTGGAAGTGACTAGCTCAAGACAGAGCTAGTGAAAGATTCTATTTGGACTCCTACTTAATGCCTTATCTACTGGAAAGAGCACTTACCTTTCAACTTTTTAAGTGAAAAAAAGTGTCAGTGTCCCTTTCTTGGGCATGTCTGTGCACCTGCCCTCTCGTTGCATTTTACCCTGGAGACCAGCCTGGGGACAGACGCGCTCACCCCAGAGTCTCCTCTCGCTCCAGTGAGCCATGCCTTTCTCCTCTCTGCGCTTCTGTGCCCTCTGCTCCCTCAGCCTGACACCGCCTTCCGTGGCTGGCACCTGTTCAGGCTGTCATTCGGATGTCACCTCTGAAGTAGCTGCTCACCCACTTGCCCCTCCTGTGCTCTGCGTCTTGTCAGTTCTCTTCACAGCCCCGAGCAAAGTGTATAGGCGACTATTTCCTGTGTGTGTGCGCGCGCCCCACTCGAACGTGAGCCGTGTGCGGGAGGACTTCCGCGACCTGGAAGGGCTGATGAAGGTCGCACGGCCCCACCCGGCGGGCAGCGTTGTGCAGGTCAGCCCGGACGGAGCCTGCCTCACCGGGAGGTGTCCCCGTACTTCCCGGCCTCCCGCAGAAGAAAGACACCCAAGGATGTGACTGGCTCACTCGGAGGTACGGAAATGGTTATGTTTTTTTTTTTAATGTTGAATTTCAGTCTTACCATTTATTTGACCAGGTAATGCAGTCACATGACTTAGGAAGATAGGAAAAGGCTCCCTGTAGAAAGTCCCTCCCTCCCAGCCACCCTGGTCTCCTCCAAGCTCCCTTCCTGCCCATCTGGCAGGAAGAGTCTCTGCATTTACAAAAACAAAAGCAGAGCGACATTCCCTGCCTTTTCCTACATAAACGGTAGCCTTTGGCACACACTCCTCTGCCTGGCCGTCCCTTTGTAACTTGTCTGGAGTATTGTTCCATCTTGATGCAGTTCAAGAGCATCTTCATTCCTCTTGATGGGTGTGCGGTATCTGTTGCGTGGACAGGAGATAATGCACGTGGCCAGTCCCCAACCGGTGGACACTCAGGTGGTCCCCAAACACCAGCTGCGGCCGGTGGCCTGCCTCGAGCGCCTGCACACCTGTCCGGGGGTGAGTGCCGCGCCTGGGGTCCGTGGGCGGCCAGGTGAGAGGGGAGGGCTCGGGGTGCCAGTTTGGGTGGCGTGTAGATGCCCAATGACTCCGAGTCCATGCATGGGAGCCGCAGAGGGAGACAGGCCGGGGCCTGGCGACCCTGCCCAGCTGCCATGGCCCTCGCTCCTTCCCCGCACGTGCGAGCCGGGGGCGACCTGTGCGCGCGCCGGCACTCTCGCCACCTGGTGGCCACGGGCAGAACTGCGGCTTGCGGGGACAGCTGGACCGCCGGGACCTCGAGTGCGTGGCCAGCATCCTGCATCTCCGACTGCCGTGCCCTGCGCCCTCTGCGGGAGCCAAGCACCGGGACGCAGCAGCGAACGAATGAAACAGGCGCACTCCGTCCTCACTGAGCAAATACCCAAATGCATGCAGTGCGCCCCTGGCCAGCTGGACGGTGAAAGGTAAATGACGTGGGGGAGGAGGGCAGGTGGATGGCGTGAGGGGGGGACGCCTCTTGAGGGGCTGACCTTGGAGCGGCCACCCGAGGAGGCGGGACTGAGCCGGGACACCTTGGGCAACGATTCTTAACGCCGGCTAAACATCAGAAGCGCCTGGGAAGATTAAAAAAATCCACTAACTACCCGGATGCCACCAGAATAAGGCACCAGACTCTGAGCTGGGGCTCGGGCATCTGGACTTTTCGGAGCCGAGCTGAGAGCCACTGACCTGGCTGGAAGGGCCTCCAGGGAGAAGGAAGCACACCGGCGAAAGCCCTGAGGCGGGGACAGAGAAGGAAGGCCGGGGAGGCGGGGAGGGAGGGGCCCGGGGATCAGAGGGAGAAAGCTGGGGGGAGGCCGAGGCGTGGATCCCGTGACTCTAGAGGAGATGGGAAGCCAGGGTGGGCGGGTGTTTTTTTTTTTTTTTTTAAACAGCTTTATTGATGTATAATTCACACACTATACAAGTCACCCATCTGAAGTGTATAATTCAATGATTTGAAGGCATTTTACAATATTGTTTTAAAAAACTTGTGGTGAAATGTATATAACATAAAATTTGCCATTTTTACCATTTCTAACTATGCAGTTCGGTGGCGTTAATCAGAGTCCTGTTTTCCAAAGTCCAGCATTCAGCTGCCGCTTCACGCCAGGGCACACCCAGACACCACCTGTACTCTTACATGTTCATCCGGCGAAGCAAAGGTCCCCCAGGTCCCTCCAGGTGTCCCCGATGAGGGCATGTCCCACGTGCTGGGCTCCGTGCTGAGGCTTTCTGCGCTGTAACCTTTTTGGTCTTCCTGATGACTCCAGATGTGAGGCAGGCACTAGTAATGAGCCCATTCTCCAGATGAGGAAACAGGGTCGGAGAGAAAGAAGTGACTTGCTCAAGGTCACACGAAAGGTCAGTGCCAGAGCCGGGACTCAGCCAGACTGTTCAATGCCCAAGCCGGTGCAGGGAGCCATCAGACGACACTGCCCTAACCCCAGCTAGCCGCGCCACAGGGGTAAGACGACACGCCTTCCCAGGCACCCTTTCCCCGACTACTCTCAGTCACTTGTGGGGTGTCCCTTCTTTGTGCAGCCTGGGAAACTGAGACCCAAGGGCTAAATGAATTTGGAGGAGTCAGGTTTTTAGTTGCAAATAACAGAAGCCACTCTAGCTAATTTGAGCAGGCAAAGAATGTGTTAAAAGGTATTTATCGAGTGGCTCACAGATCTCCAGGAGGGCCAGAGAGGCGGGCCGGGAGACTGCACAGCCACCATCAGTGTCCAGATTGCATTGCTGGACTTGCTTGTTAGGACTTCCCCCATCACTGCTGCTGGGCCCAGTCCCTGCAGCTCTCACTAGTGAGGCTGGGGACGTCCCTTCTGCCCCTCGCTGGACTGGAGTCCACGCAGCAGAATCCACTACCCCTGCTTTCACATGTTGGTGTGTCTGGACTGGCTGAGCCTGGGTCCCACGTGGGTGCATCTCATGGACTCAGCCCGAGTGCCAGTTGGGTGTATTTGATTGCTGAGCCTGGGTGCCATCTGGGGACATGTGATTGGCTGAGCCTAGGTCACACGCCTACATTCTAACTGCAAGGCTGGGGAAGCGAGAGTCGGGCTTCTGGTGCAGACTCATAAGGCCTATGTTGAAAAATGATGACAGTGCCTACTGCAGAGCTGTCCAAGGTCTCTGTACGGGAGGTCAGTGTAGAGAGAGGGATTCAAGGGCTGGTTTAAGCAGAAGGCTCTGCACTGTGCCGGCTCAGCTAGGCTGGAAATGCATCGCCCAGACTTCCCTTTCCTTGAGTGGTTCCACGCTCAAGTTGACCAAAAGGGGAGCTGTGTGTGTGAGATTCTGAAGGCGGAAGGGAAGCGGCAGCCTAAGGTCTCTGCGGTTAGATGTGGTGACAGCTGCAGAGGCACCAGCAGGCTCCAGCTTGTCCTTGCTGTCGCTCTGTGTCCAGGCCTTCTTCCTGGCCCGTCACCAGCTATGTGGCTGCAGAGGCAATGGTTCCCCATTGATGCCCGACCCCGGGTCCCCTCTGCCACCTCCCTAAGGCGCCAGATGTGCCTCACAGCTTCTCAGGTTGCCAGTGTGGGGAGTCCCGATCCCATCCTTGGGCCTTCCCATCCCTGTCCTCCCATGGTTGTGCACAGCCCAATTCCCACGATAAATTGCTTATCCTACACCCACAGGCCAGATCGGACTGATGCATTGAGAGTATTTAGAGTCACAAGGAGGCTGCAGAAACCCGTCTGCGTTTCAGGAAAGCCACGGGGCAGGACGGGGCTGCCGCGGAGGAGATGCCCGGGTCCGGCTGCAGGTGACCTGTGCAGCCTGGCTGGAGGCAGCTGGGGAAAGAGTTTTTAGCTTTCTCTTTAGTTCGGGAAGCTACCGCAGAAGGAGGAAGGATGGTTCGATGTTGAACAAGCCCGATGTGGCCGGGTATCAAACCCTTGGCGTGGCCGCCTGGCCCAGGGCTCTTAGCTGCCCAGGGCTCTCCTTTCAGAGCGTGGTGTTAATGGAAAACCGAAGCCTCCGGGCCCAGCAGATAGCCCGAGCCCCGACATGACAAGGTTTGTTACGACAATCGAGTACTGACCTTGGGTCACCTTGATGAACTGGTGGAGACCGGAGCTTCATTTACATACACAGCAGCTCCTGTGTTCCGGCAGTCTGTGCGCGTTGCATTCTAATTACCTGCGTTTGCAGCAGAGGACAGCAATGGGCCCAGAGGGACAGAGGCTCCACAACCTGTGAGTGGAAGCTGGACTGGAACCTAGTCTAATGACAGAAAAAGGCCTGCTCTTAATCACCACTGTATCTTTGTATCGCTAGAGAAGCTTTTGCATAAAAGCCACGAATTAATTATTAATTAGACACTCATTCCTCAAGGGTCACAGTTTCAGGTGCCAGGGGGCACCCGTGGGTGGGTCGGGGGCTGTAGAGCAGAGAGACGCCCACCTGGCCTCCCACCAGATGCTCGTCTTTGGGCAGATACCTAATGGTTGAATTTTACAGTCAGTATTTGGCTGGGGCTGTATTAGCATCATTCTCGAATGAACTTCTGAGGATAAACCCTAACGAATTCCCAAACAATTTAAAGTATTATTACAATTATAATATCACAAATCGGGGCAGTCCACGTTCAAAGTCGGGCGGGGTGCAGGAGCATGTGCCGCCCAGCCCTGCAGATGGCTCTGGCGGCCACCAGTGTCCCTCTGCCTCCTGCAGGGACATCGTGTCAGCTGAGGCCGCCACTGCGGTCACTGCAGAAGGTCACCTATCACCGCCTCTGGGGCCTGAACACATTGTCCTTGGTGCTGTAATTCCATGGGAGCAATCCTGCAGCACGGGCGGAGCCTGAGGGAGACGCTTTCTGAATCCTTCCAAGGGAAGCCTCCTGTTGTTATTTTCTGGTCCGACTTCAAGTGGCATCTGCAGGTGACTTGGGCGGGCTGCGGGGTCGCTCTGCCCCCTGGTGGTCACTGGTGAGCACAGCTTTGCGGGCGCTGAGCTTGCAGCAACCAGGGCTCAAAACGTGGGGAAAGTGATCCTGTGCTCTTAACTCAAATTGCCCTTGCCCGGGACAAGCTGCAGGGCCAGCAGCAGCACGATGCGTCTCAAAGGCATTTCAGTGGGAGCAGCCGGGCACTAAGGTTGCATTTTGCGTGAGTCTGGCTTGATCTAGAATTTCATATAAACTTTTTTTTTTTTTTTTTTTTTTTTTGAGACAGTCTCCCCCCTCTTTTTCTTGACTTGAGCCAGTCTGAGTGCGTGCCCTGGCATCAGCCTAGCTCACAGCAACCTCACTCCTGGGCTCCAGCAATCCTCCTGCCTCAGCCTCCCGAGTAGCTGGGACTACAGGCATGCGCCACCATGCCCGGCTAATTTTTTCTATGTATATTAGTTGGCCAATTAATTTCTTTCTATTTATAGTAGAGATGGGGCCTCGTTCTTGCTCAGGCTGGTTTCGAACTCCTGACCTTGAGCAATCCACCCGTCTAGGCCTCCCAGAGAGCTAGGATTATAGGCGTGAGCCGCCGTGCCCGGCCCGGACTGACAAAGATCAGAGCTGTTGTATGTAGACTGGGAAGGGCATGAGGGAGCCAGCCTTTCGCCTGGAAACGTCGTCTGTCTTGATCTGGTGGTGGTGTTATCCCAGCGTGATCATATGTAAAAGTACATCAAGATGTATACTCGAGATTTGGAATTTAAGCAGTAAACTTTGTTGATTACAAAATTAAAAAGAAAAAACCTCCTTTAAATTCATGAAGGAATCCTGTGATCAGATGTCCTGCCTCCCTCCTTCCCCTCCAGCAGCTGTGGTGATTTTGAAAATAAACATCAGATCACACCACTCTCCTGCTGATCCTCCTCTGACATCCTTTTTTTTTTTTTTTTTTGAGACAGGGTATCGCTCTGTCGCCGGGGCTAGAGTGCCATGGTGTCATCCTAGTTCACTGCAACCTCAGACTCCTGGGCAATTCTTCCAAAGTGCTAGAATTACAGGTGTGAGCCACCTTGACCGCCTGCCTGTATGGTTTTGTGGAGGATTCTTGGAGTCACCTTTGCCACAGCAGGGAAGAGCCTGTCTGAAAATTAAGGTCTCATAAGAGGAAGCCATTTCATCACCCGGGTCCAGCTATGGCTGAAGACAGAAATCACCTAAAGTTTTTGGAGATTCCTCCCTCTCTCCCTCCCTCCCTCCCTCTCTTCATACCTCCTTCCCTCCCGTCCTTATTTCTCTCCTTTCTCCCCTTCCTTCCCACCTTTCCTCCTCCCTCCTTCTCCCCTTCCCTTCCTCTTTCTCTTTTTTTCTCTCCTCTCGCTCCCCTCTCTTTTTCTTGAGCCAGTCTGAGTTGGATTTTATTCTTTTTCGACTGAAAAAGTCCTGGAACAGACCAACACATTTGGAAGCCCCGAGAGTGGTAACGAAGTGACTACACCCTACCCCACTTCAAAATGTAAACGTGGTTTTATTTAATGCCTTTAATCCATCACAAAGGACTGCTTCCTTCCCAGTGTCCCCCTTCCTAGGGAACAAGACGGCAGCGTAAGGCACGCGCACTGTCCATGTGACGTCGAGCAGGGTCCTTGAAAACAAAGGTAAGCAACAGTCTTCCCAGCAGCCCGCACTGCCCCCCTCGTTAGTGGTCAGAGAACGACTGCACCCCCCAAAGCACAACCTGGAGAAGACAGCGCTTGAATTAGATCTGTGAACCGCCACGCATGCCAGCTTAAAAAACCAACGACTAAGAAAACCAACAACACAGGTACAAGAGCATAATACCAGAGTAATGAGACTAGTCCATAAATTAAAAAGGAAAAAAATAAAATGAGCCCATCCCCTGCTCCTCAGCACCCCCCCCCCCCCCAAACCAGCACTTCCTTGCTCTTGTCCTGTGGGTCTGGCAGGGCAGTCTGGCCTCGGAGCCAGCCCGTGCCCCAGGGTGACATGTTCCCCAGCCGACGCTGGGCACTTTGCTGCTCAGGGGCCCCGCTGGGACCGGACGGACGGCTCTTGAGACAGTCACGGGACACATCCTCTCGTCTGTGGGACCCGCCTGGTGTCCGGCGTTGGGTCTCTGCGGCGGTGAGGGGCAGGGTGGGCGCGATGGCAGGTGGAGGTGCCACCGCTATAAGTACTCCAGCTCCAGGGCGTGCCTCAATGCCTCCAGGTCGGCGTGGCAGGATATCCGCCAGAACGGCATGTTGTGCTGGAACACAGAGCGCCAGGTTACCGCGCCGCCCGCGCCCCGAGGTTTGACGGCCGCGTGAGCCGTGGACCCCGACGCGGTCTAGCGTGTGGGCATGTCCCCAAGCGTGATGGTTGGCACACCCACCTCCCGCCACCAGTGCGGCCAGGCCATTTCTGCTCTGCCTGCGCTGAGGGGCCCGCCCTGTGCTGTCCCCGTGTGAGCCCTCCCCGTCGTCCCCGTTGGGCGAGGGCGGTGTGCGGACGCGGCATCACGTCACACAGCGACAGAGCCATTCCTTTGTACAGGTTTGTTCTCGGTCCTCCCTCTTCGAGAGGAAAGTCTCCCGACGGTTCTGACCTCCCTTCTGGACAGACAGAGCCCTGGCATGTCGCTGGTCAGGACGACTCGAGTTTGTTTCCTTTGCAGCCTTTGTGTGTGGCTTTTCCTTACAGTGGGGGACGCTTGCTCCGTGTCACTGTCGCGATGTCAGGTTTTCGGTGTCGAATAAGTGTTAGTTGGTTGAGAGGAAAACGTGAAACGGTACAGGAAGAGTGTGGTTACGACCAAAGTCGTACCTGGCGTGAGTTGTGGTGTGTGGATCCCAGCACGAGGCCACCAGTGTGGAAGACTCGCCAGTCACTGGTGCGAGGTGCCTCTACAGGGTGGTGGTCAAAGGCAAGGGTGCCCTGGCGAGAGCCCCGCTGTGGACACTCAACCGTCACCAGCCGGGTGACCTTGGGCAGTTTACTTTGTTGCTTGTCTGTCAAATGGAGATAATACTTGCTGTATGCAAGGGGGCTGTTCACCATGCCTGCACGTACGAAGTGCTCCGTACGTGTTAGCTATTATGATCAAGTCTCAGTGCCCAAGGACCTACCTACATAGATAGGACAAAGTCAGCAAGGATGCAGGGCAAATATGAGCATGTAGGTGGAAGAATGAATTTTGGGGGTTTTCAGTAGTTTAAAAAATAATAAATATGACTATAACATGAAGAATTAAAAAAGTCATGAAGGCAGGTGTAAATAAAATGTCATGGGAGCCAGCAAGAGGAAGCAGACTCCTTTTTGGTGGCAGGGAATGGGATAGGGGTGGCCCAGAGGAGCCAGGGGGGCATGAGAGCCAGGCCTTGAAGGATGAACGAGGGCTTCAGGCTTTGCAGGTTGCTCAAGGGAAGGGTGTTCCTGGGCGAGCAGAGGGGGAGATACAGGATGCAAGGGGGAGGGTGACCTGGAAATATCATTGAGTAGAGCGGCTGTGGCATGGTGCATGCAGGGGTGTGTTATTTTCTCTTCCTATTTGGAGGTTGTCATGTTAGTTTGTAATACCTGGAGCCATGGCAGCTGTTTTGAGATGGTGAGGCAACACAATAGAAACTAAAAAGCCAAAGATGGTAAGAAAGGTCGAGCAAAAAATGATGCTTTGTAAATTTTTGACCCACTGAACCAACCACAGTCTACCCACTTTTGATCTTGTTAGGTGTGCAGGTGTGGAAGCCATCATTACAGGGGTTTTCTGTTACCTGTAGCTAAAAGATACTTAGTTTCCTAAAGACAGTCATTGGCCTTAAATTATTTGCTGACTAAAAAAATATGTTCTTGATGAGCATATAGATGCCAAGGGATTCTTTGGTGACTCTGAGGTTTTATGCCCAGGGGCTAGAAACTATGCAGGGGTCCATTTGTTCCTGGACCACACCAAGCCCACTCCTGTCTTTGGGGCCCTGCACTTACTACTCTGCCAACTCTTTTTTTTTGAGATGGGAGTCCCGCTTTGTCACCTAGGCTTGAGTGCAGTGGTGCAATCCTAGCTCATAGCAGCCTTGAACTCCTGGGCTCAAGTGATCCTCCTGCCTCAGTCTCCCAAGTATCAGGGACTACAGGTGCTTGTGATTGTGCCTGGCTCTGCCAACTCTTTATATCATTGGTCATCTTCACCTTTCTGGTCTGTGGTAGGCAGAAAAATAGCCCCCCAAAGAGGTCCACATCCTAATCCTTAGAACCTGTGACTATTCGACCTTACAGGGCAAAAGGGATTTTGCAGATGTGATTAAGTTCAGGATCTTGAGTCAGGGGAGATCATCCCGAGGGCAGGGCCTCAGTCCATCGTTCACTGCTGTTCTCCCAGTTGGCTCTGCTGTACAGCGGGCACTCAGGGAGCTTTCGTTGGCGGCACAGATATGAAATAAACAAGAAAAGCTCATCTCCTTGTAGATAGAACAGGGGGTAGCATAGAAAGCAGCAGTGTGTGTGAGGTCAGGACAGGTCTCTAGGGCAGTGTCATTTAAGCAGGCCCTGGTAAGATGTGGGGGAAGGTAGAAGACACAGCAAGTGCAAAGGCCCTGAGGCGGCTTTGAGCTTGGAATGTAATGTTCACTGCTGCATTGCATGGCTCTTGGCACACACAGGTGCTCAAGAAATATTTGTGGAAGGAATGAAAGGGGCAGAGAGGGAGGAAAAGAGAAAAAAGGTAAGTTTCTCATGCACAGTCCCCTGTGAACACATGCTTTTCCCTTTTGCTCTGTGGCTTCTAAATGATTCCCAGTGCGAGGGGAGCAGAAGGCTCTCCATCACGGGTGACAGGCGCCCTCCCTTTAATGCCTTCTAGTTCTCCCAGCTCCCCCAGCGGCCCCCATCCCGGCCAGGCCTTCCTGTCCCTGCAAAGGTGGAAGAGAATGTCTCAGCCACCTCCCTCCCAGGCTTGATGGCTCCAGGGCACTTGTCACTGGTGGAGACAAGCGACCCGCTGAAATGGGGATATTAGTGACACTGTCAGCAGGAGCAGTCACAGCCCCTGGTGCATGGCCCCTTGGCGCGGCCTGTCTGCCCACAGCGCCTCTCACTAACGCGCTGGGGCCACGGACACTGGCGGGGGATTTCTAGGGGTGCCTGGTCGTCTTTGGTGGACTCTTGTCTGACTGGCTTGGGGTGCAAATCGACGGGGTTTGAAACTCATTTGGAGCAAGACACAGGTGGGCTTGCACGTGCCAGCTGTGTGACCTTAGGCAAATTATACATAAGAAATGGTGTGGGCTGGGCGCGGTGGCTCACACCTGTTATCCTAGCACTCTGGGAGGCCGAGGCGGGAGGATTACTTGAGCTCAGGAGTTCTAGACCAGCCTGAGCAACAGCGAAACTCCCGTGTCTACTAAAAATAAAAAAAAATTAATTGGCCAACTAAAAATATATAGAAAAGTTAGCCGGGCATGGTGGCGCATGCCTGTAGTCCCAGCTACTTGGGAGGCCGAGGCTCGAGGATTGCTTGAGCAAGAGTGAGACCCTGTCTCTACTATAAATAGAAAGAAATTAGCCAAACAACTAAAAATGGAAAAAACTAGCCGGGCTCTGTGGCACGTGCCTGTAGTCCCAGCTACTCAGGAGGCTGAGGCAGGAGGATTGCTTGAGCCCAGGAGTTTGAGGTTGCTGTGAGCTAGGCTGACGCCACGGCACTCACTCTAGCCTGGGCAACAGACTGAGACTCTGTCTCAAAAAAAAATAGGGTGGAACGATACCCACTCTGCAGGGTTTTTTTGGGGGATTGAATAAACTGATGTACTACAGAGTTGTGGGTAAGGGCACAGGGTGAGCTTGGCTTGGCCCCTTAGGTGCCCGCTGTCCCCCAGCATCCTGTCTCCCCTTCTCTCTGAGAAGCCCCACGTTTTAGCTGGCCGCACAGTGGCTGATAAGGCCGCATCTCTGGGGAAGGGGAGGAACCTTCCAGGTGGAGGGAACAGCGCATGCAAAGCCTTCTGAGCTTCCCTCTCCTGACCCCCTCTCAAGACCCCAGGGCCTTCCCTCTTCTTCTGGGTTTCGTTAGCTGAGACCCTAAACATTTTTGCATTTCCTTGGGATTTACTGCCAGGGAGGGAAGGGGGAAACCAGGTCCCCCAAATTAAGCTCCGTGACATTAACAATCTGCTTCCCAGGCCCCCGGGTAGGGGGTGGCAGGCTCTCTGGGGCACTGTTGACAGGCCCAGACTCAGGACTCTGGCAGCTGTTTCTTTTCTAAGAACAGAGATGTGGCCACCAGAGCCCCCTGCCCTCTCCTCAAGGGCCCGAGATCACAAATGTGGGATTTTCTTTTTCATTAGCTTAATGCTGTCTTTATTAACTGGGAAGGGTTCCTGGAACAAATGATCAGCAAGCGTTAAATAAAACGCGCACACGTGCACCAGCCCCACCAGCCTGCCCCGACGGGGCGTCTCTGGGTTCCCCAGCACTTGTCCCAGAAACAGTCGGGGCCGGCCAAAGGCACAGAGGGGATTTGCAGAAGGAAATTACTTCTGCGATTTGCAAATGGGGGTGGACGGGTGAGATTGAGCCTGGGCAGGAGGGTGCAGCCGTGCGGGCTGGGAAGAGCCCGAGGGGCGGAAGGTAGAAGTACCTTTTTCGCTCCTTGCTCCTCTTCGACACCGTCCCCGATCACAACGTAGACGGCCTTCCTGCCGAACCTCTGCATTATCCTCTCGAAGCAGCTCTCCTTCCCTGGGCACGGGGCGGAAGGAAACGCGAGGAGAAGCTCGGTGAGGACCCAGGAGACCCAGCCTGCAGCGTGCAGCGCCCCCCAGGGCCAGGTGTGGGGACCCGTGCGTCCTCCAGCACACGTCCGTCCAGGGTGAGGGGAGCTCGGCTAGGCCGTCTCCATGTGAAGGAGGGTGAAAACTCAGAGAGGTTAAGCTGCTTGCCCGGAGGGACACAGCAGGCTCTGGGGGCCGCCTGATGAAGGCCTGCCGGTGGGGAAAGTACTTAACACCGCTGGTAGAAATGTTACATTATTTTACCCCAATTAAAAATAGAAACATTGGCCAGGCGCGGGGGCTCAGGCCTGTAATCCTAGCACTCTGGGAGGATCTCTTGAGGTCAGGAGTTCGAGACCAGCCTAAGCAAGAGTGAGACCCCGTCTCTACTAAAAGTAGACAGAAATTAATTGGTCAACTATATATATAAATATAAATATATATATATAAATTAGTTGGGCATGGTGGCGCATGCCTGTAGTCCCAGCTACTCGGGAGGCTGAGGCAGAAGGATCGCTTGAGCCCAGGAGTTTGAGGTTGTGAGCTAGGCTGGTCCTGCAGCACTCTAGCCTAGACAACAGAGTGAGACTGTATGTCCAAAAAAAAAAAAAAAAGGTTCTAACTAAGCCTGCAAAGGTAGCTGTCAAGAGGTATGCACAAAGAAAATGAAAGATTCACAGGCTTTTGGTGAAAAATCTCTAATAGCCATTTTGGCCTGAATTACTATGATTTAAAAATCTAAAGACACTTTTATATAATGTTCAGACCTAGAAAGTAAAGACAAAAGTTGCCATAAGAAAATGCTTCCAAAGTATTCTAAGTTGATTTTATTTGCTCCAGAAAAAAAAAAAACAAGGGTAAAAATTTCTACTCATGCCTGTAATCCTAGGCCTCTGGGAGGCCAAGATGGGAGAATCCCTTGAGCTCAGGAGTTCAAGACCAGCCTGAGCAAGAGCGAGACCTCGTCTCTACTAAAAATAGAAATTATATGGACAACTAAAAAATATATATAGAGAGAAAAAATTAGCTGGGCATGGTGGCACATTCCTGTAGTCCCAGCGACCTGGGAGGCTGAAGCAGAAGGATCGCTTGAGCCCAGGAGTTTGAGGTTGCTGTGAGCTAGGTTTTGCCACAGTACTCTAGCCCGGGCAACAGTGCCAGACTGTCTCAAAAAAAAGAAAAAAACTAAAAATTTCTAATTAGCTAACTAGATTTATTTTATATTATTACACATGCTTATACGATATAAGAATTAAAATAAAAAAACCAGGCCCCCAAAGAAAACCAATATTTCATGGCAAGTAGCCAATGATAAACAATGCTGTTAATTCCTAGTTATTAAATTCTCTTACCTGATGAAAGCTCTGAGCCTAGACTTGTTTTCTTGCAAGTAAGGGAGATCAGCAGGTATTAGAGAGGAGTTAAAGATAGGCTAATACTAAATTGAGACTTTCTTTCAAGAAGAGAATTAAGACAATAATTTTCTATGTGGTTTAAAGTTTGATTCAAGGTTATCTGACAACCAAGGTTATCTGATGTACCACCTAAATAAAAATCACCTTATATACCACACTGTGGTGTGAACTGTTCTTTTCTTCCTTAGTAATAGAATTCCATAATTCCCAGCTTCCCTTGCAGCTAGTGGTGGCCATGTGACTAAACTAGGCCAATGGGAGATGAGTAGACATAATATGCACCCCTTCTGAGCTTGGCCTTAAAATATCAGACATACATTACTCCTTCCCCTTTCCCACAGGCTGGAATGATGATGTGGCAAGACTCTGGTTTGACCACATACATGAGAATAAAACCATGAGAGGTGGTAGAAAAATAAGATGGGGTTCCTGGATGACTTTGAAGACAGGGTCACCCCTTGGGCCTGGATGACTGACCTCTTCTGTCATGGGAGGGAGACATATGTAAGCCCTTGTGTTTGGGGCGTGTTTGTTACAGCAGCTTTGCCTGTATCTCAACAGACACTTTGGAAAACCGTGGTCCCGATCCATTCCTTTAGCAGCAGAGGAAAAGGCAAGCGGGGCGTGAGGGTTGTTCTTGGGGTCTGAGTCATGCCCGTGGACAAGTTCCACCAACTTCCCTGGTGCCCTTTCCCTGCCCTACCTGTCTTGGTTGCACTGTAGATGTTCTCGATGGGAAACACAGAGCCCAGTCCATACAGCAGGACTTTGGCCAGGGCGGGGATTAGTTGAGTGGTGGTGACCAGCACATTGACACAGTTGGGCCTGAGGACAAAAGAGACGGCGGATCAGAACTCCGAGGTCTCACCAGACCTCCTCCCCCTGCAGCGTGAGACTGGGGTCGGCGGGAATCCTGGTGGGGTTTGGAGGCTCTGGCAGGTCGTCTTCAGGTGAGGGTTCTCCTGATGTCCCTCTCTCTCGATCCTGAAGCTGCCCGACACCTTGAAGTGTAATGTGGGTGCAATACTTTTCCTATATGAAAGGGAAATGGGGCCTAGAGGTAAGGTCGGCGAGTGATATGGAACAAGTGCAGGGCAACAGGGAGAGTTGGGGTCTGCGGCAAACTGGAGAGCACACGCCAGTTCTGAACTTTTGAGAGAATCCAGAAACCTGGAAACCAGCTGGACCCTGGAAAGTCTCTGCACTGTTTGCCCAGCTACGCCACAAGGTGTCCACCGAGCCTTGGACGCCTAAGGGTTAGCATGTCTGGAAAGGGTGCAAATGAGAATTTGGGAAGTCCAACTCCCCCGAGTGTGGAAACGGAGGAGCCACCACTGCCTACTGGGAGAAAGTTCAGGGGTGCAAAGGAAATTGGGGAGCTGCCACTTGCCGGGAGTTGATGAGGTTTAGTGCCTTCAGGGAGTGCGTCAGCCAGAGGTCGGTCAGAGCCTCCAGCTCGGCTCTGAGCTGTAGCCAGGTCTCTCTTTTGGGGGCTCCTATCAAGCCTGTAGATGAAGGGAATAAAGATGTAGTCATCATATTAGAGATAACTGGGGAACAGAGCTAGGGGAGTCTAGCTACTATACTGAGGGTTCAAAGCAGATGACACCCAAAGTCAGTCCAGTGGCTTCTCTTAACCTTATCCTGAGATCAACTGATTGATCAATCCATCTACTGATTGATCCACCCGCCCACCCATCTGCCCATCCACTCGTCTGTCTGCCTGCCCATCCTCCATCCATCCAACGCAGAATTCGAGTACCTTCTAAGCTTGATACTGTATTAGGCACTGAGTACATAGATATGAACAAAAACAGGCATATTATAGAACTTATACTCAAAGAATAAAAAATAATAATGGCCAACATTTATGGAGTGCCTACTATGTGCAAGACCCTGTGCTTTTAACATGACTCACTTCATTCCATTCTCACAGTAGCCCTAGAGGCGGACGCTGTTTTTATTTCTACCGTTTAGGTGAAGGAATGGGCTTTGTGATGTTGACTGACCTGCTCTCGCAGGGAGGAAATAATGGAGACAGGTCGGGCCCCCAGGCAGCTGAGCGCCAGAGCACCTCTGTGGGCACATGTAGGACGGCTCGTGTGTGTCAGACACTGTTCTAAGCCCCTTCCCCGTGAGAGTTCACGCTATCCCCGCATGAATCCCATGAGTTGGGCAGCATCATTAGCCCCATTTCACACACGAGGAAACCGAGGCACAGGGAGGACAAATACGCGCTCAGTGGTCCAAGGAGGACTGAAATCAGGCAGGCGGCTCTGACTCCGACCATCGCCTCCCAGACGTTGACCCACTAGGGATTTTCTCGCTTCATCCTGCATTTGCAGGCGTCTTTCCTCCGACCACCTTCTAAAACACGCAGAATCGCGGGCGTCTGTGGGGACCCAGGCTGGAGGCTGAAGCCACGCACCTGGCTGGGTCTGTGGTGCAGGGAGGGGCTGGTGTCCTGCCAGCTGAGGGCCCTCACCTTGTTGACACCTCAGGTAATTTCCCCCCAGCTTATGGGCGAGCAAACGGGCCCGGCAAAGCCCTGGGCGTTTCCCTGGCTTTAACCTGGACGGGGAGCAGACGGTGTCTGTTGGCCAACTCTGTGCCTGTCTCCCCTAACCAAGCACACCTGCTGCCCTCCTCCCTCCAGGCAGGGCCGACCCTGGCCAGAGGCTGCTGCCTCACTCCTCAGTCAACAGACTTGCACTGAGAAGCCACTAGCACAAGCTGTTGCCGGACTGTAGTCAGCACCCGAGCGCGTTAGGACGACAGCCCTGGACAGGCCAGGAAATCCGTCCCCAAGAAACTGATGGTCTGGCCAGGGAAGGCAGAAGACACAGAGGAACCCAGACTCCCAAGCAGAACTGAAAGGAACTAGTGATCCATGCCATCATTTATCGAGTGCCTGCTGTATACCAGGCATGGAACCGTGCCTTTTGTATGCATTAACAATAAACCTCTCAGCAAACCAGGGAAACAGAATTAGTTTGATTCCCATTTCATAGACCTGGAAACTGAAGCCCAGTGCAATGACCAGATGTATGTCACCTAAAGCTCCGTGGCTAGAAAGTGGCGGAGCTGGGACTGGAAGCAGGTTCTGTCCTGTTTGAGAGCTGGGACTCTCCTATTCCTGGAAGGGGGGAGGGAGCCCAACGAGGGAGGGAGCCTGAGGAGCTTTTGGGGCCATGTGGATATTGCAGACACTCTTAGCTGCCTGCTCCAACCCTTCCCTTACGGGCTAGTGGCTGGTTCCGGGCGCCATGACAATGAGGAAGACTTCCAAATGCCCCTGGGGTGGGAGGAGTATCGCCCCCAGTGAAGAATTGCTCTCAGCTAACACTCTCCTGCCTGAGCCGGTTCTCCCCTTGGCTGTACACTGGAACCACCCGGATCCCCATGCCCGGGCCGCAGCCAGACCAAGAAAATCAGAAACAGAGATTCCTCGGGAGGTTCCAATATGAGCCGAGTTTGAGAACCAGTGACTTCCGGAGCTTCCTCCACTTCAATGCCTCCCCAGCCACCTGGGGTTCTGGTAAAAATGCAGATTCTGCGTCAGTCTCCTGGGTGGGGCCGGAGATCTGCGTTTCTCCCCACTCCAGGGTGGCGCCCCTGCAGCTGGTCCACCCGCGGTCAGAGCGGTGCAGGCTGGAGGCTGCTTCCCCCCCCCCACGCCCCGAAGTGGGCACCGGGACCACGCAGGGGCCAGCCCCACCCAGAGCTTCCGATGTGTGAGGTCTGAGGTGGGGCCAGAGAACCTGCATTCCTGCCATGCCCCACGTGGTCTGCTGGTTTGGGGACCACGCTTTGCAGCCTGTAGCTGTGGGTAAGAGAACGCAGCCCCGTGCCCACCCTGGCCTCGTGTGGCTCGTGTCATCACAGACACGGTGCATCTGTTTCTCAGCTCCATCGTCCCCAAAGGGAAGGTGACAAAATGCTAGTGTCCTATTCTGGAGGGTGTCGTGAGGGTCGCACCATGTGAGCCGGGGCTGCACTTAGAAGCGTCTCAGACCAGCGCCTGGCAAGGTAGTGGCACGCGCGGGCGGCGGCTGCCCCAGGGGCGCCCCTTCCCGGCACTCACCGCCCACGTTGTTCCTGTAGGTGTTGTACATCTCCTTCACGCGCCGGTAGCGGAAGGCCAGCTTCCTCATCCAGTCCACGCCGCCGTGCACGCCCGAGCCCAGGCACAGGCTGGCCCCCGGGGCCGAGCTGTGGAAGCCATCCGCGGAGAAGTTATAGGTGCTGGGGAGAGGAGCCGGAGGGGACGGTGTTAATAACCGGGAGGCGAGGGCTCCTCACCGGGACACACAGGTCCCATGGCCGGGCCTCGGGGCACCCGTGAGCCACCCAAGCAAGCAGGAGGTGCCGCACGTGCGCACTCGGGCAGGAAGAGGACCACAGCTTTCATCAGCTTCCCAAAGAAGGGCGGCATCTCTTGCTCTTGCCTAGTTGGCATTTATTTTCCTATCTTTTGATATGAAACAACATCTCTAGTTTCTGCTGGGGAACGATGGCTGCCCCTGCGTGCAATGGCCACGCTGGGGAAAGCCTCTCTTCCTCACCCTTTAGAGCTTGAAGCTCAAAGGGAATTCCACAAAAATGGCTGGAGTTGGTTCATCCTGGCCAAAGAGTCAAGAAAATGTCAGTAAATTACTGCTACTTTTTTTTTTTTTTTGAGACAGATCTCTCTCTATCACCCAGGCTGGAGTGCAGTGGTGTCGTCATAGCTCACAGCAACCTCAAGCTCCTTGGCTCAAGTGATCCTCCTGCTTCAGTCCCCGGGTAGCAGGGATGACAGG
The DNA here is from genome assembly GCA_008750895.1 of Mirza zaza. Lineage (NCBI taxonomy): Eukaryota > Metazoa > Chordata > Mammalia > Primates > Cheirogaleidae > Mirza > Mirza zaza. The sequence continues at coordinate 149,849 of VSMD01095625.1, forward strand.
TGTGCACTACCATGCCCGGCTACTTTGTAAGACTTTTTTAGTAGAGATAGGGTCTCACTATGTTGCTCGGGTCTTGAACTCCTGGCCTCGAGGGATCCTCCCGCTTCAGCTTTCTAAAGTGCTGGGATCACAGGCATGAGCCACTGCACCCAGCCAATTTCTGCTACTTTGATCCCCAAACTACCCTGGTTCGTGGCCCTCCTGAGGCCTGGCTGCTCACCCTCCCTCCCGTTCTGTGAACAACGCCTCAGCTTTCCACAGAAATCCCCTCTTTCAATTTTTTGATTTGTTAAATTAGGGAGAGTCATTGTCTAATGGGTGTTTTGCAGCTATCAACCCTGCCCCCAGGAGAAGCACGTTAGGCTAAGGAGTTCTACGGTGGACTGGGACATTTGAAAAAGTCAACCACAAAAAAAGGCGTCTGGGATCCGTAATAGTTTTCTTCTCTGCTCTTTATACTGAATTACTCAAAATTTTATAAAGAGCCTTAGAGAATGCAATATGACTGTGTGAATAAGTTGTTTGCACAAAAACTTCCTTTTCCCCCATGAAAAGTGCCTCCGGGTTTATGACGCAATCTCGTTGCTCCTTCTTCCTTCGGCTGTGACAGGGACTACAGACAAATGAAATCTGTGCAGCGGGTAGAAGGGAGCAGACAGCTCAAGGACGCACTCTGTGCTGGGTGCTCTTCCAGCATGTTCTGAAGATGAGGACGGAGCTGAGACTCTATCCCACCGCAGCTCCCAGCTCCAGAACCCATGCTTGTCACTGCCACGTGGGCCTTCCTGTCTGGTGTAAAAGTTCCCATCGTGCTAGTTTTATTCTTGAAAAGGCAAAACTGTAAAACTGACTATAAACTTGGAGAATACTGTGGACAGATGTCCGGCTGGAGGTCCCTCATGGAGGGCAGGGCGGGGCGTCTGGGGTGAACTGAGGGGCTGTTCAGAGCTCGGGCCCTGGAGCCAGGCTGCCTGGATTTGCATCCTGCCTTCCCCACTTACCAGCTGTGTGAGTTTGGGCAGGTTGCTTGAGCTCTCTGAGTCTGGCATTCCCCAACTGTAAAATGGGGACGATGGTGAGAACGTCTGTCTCAAAGGTGACTGTGAAGATGCCACGAGTCAACCCAGGTAATGCACTTGGAGTAGAACGTGTCACAAAATAAGGGCTCTTTGAAGGTGGGTTCTTACCACTAACTGGGAAAAAACCCACAAAAACAAAAGTAGGGGCATCTGATGCTTGGCGCCTGGCATATAGTAGGGGCTCAATAAATATTTCTTGAAAGAATAAGTGGGGAATTTGGTTTGTAGGGGAAAAAACACCCTTGGACTGTGAGTTGTCCAAGCGAGGTACCAAACAGCTCAGCACGAGGCACGGTTTGGAGGAATATTGCTCTAAATTTGAAGCCAGGGGAAACTTTATAAGAACGGAACCGCGGTCGCTTGCTGCCCTGAAAGGAAGCGTGGTTCCCAGCGGTGACTTCATGGAAAGGACACAATTAACCTTGATCTGGGGTTTATTTACTCCATAAATTGAGAAGTCCTGGCGGGGCGGGAGCCTTGCTCCTTGCCAGCCCTGATTGCAGAAGGGATTTTCTGAATGGCTAATTAAAACGAGGCAGGCGTCTGCCCGCTCTCACTGCTGATTGTGCTGGGCTTTGAAAAGTCTTGCAGGCTTGCTAACAGAGACTTTGATTTCTGTTTGTGTAGTAAATTGGGAGACATGCTTTGGAAACAAGTACTAAGTGAAGTTACAACGACTGTTCCCATAATCAAAACATTATTTGGTCTAATAATGTTTTTGATGTGCCTAGAGGCATTGAATTGTGACAATTTTGGATAAGCGCAGATTAACTATGGTTCCATTTTTATAAAGTTTCCCCAGGGGTAGGTTTGGAACATTCCAGCCACATTCCTCCAAAAGCTGTTTCATTATAAGCGGTTGGTTACCTGATTTCTGGAAACCATGTCCTAGGAGTGTTTTCCCCTACAAACCAGACACGCCACTTATTCATTCAAGAAAAGCTTTTTGGAGTATCAACTATATCAGTGGTTACATTAAAACGTATGTCAGCTAATGATTACAGTCACATGTTTGAAGAATGTATACCAAACTCTTAATGGTGGTCAATTTGGAAGGTGAGGTCAGGGGTAGTGTTTGAATTTTTGACAAGATGCATGTATTACTTTGGTAAGTGGGAAGAAGAGACAGAGAGAAACATATGCAGAGTTCAGTGATTTGAGGTGATGTGGAAGAGGCTGGGAGTGGGGTGTCAGGCTGTGATTTTTGAGTTCTGAGAAGCAAAACTCCCAGCTCTGGCTGGAGGTGAGAAATCCTGTCCCTATAAGTACCCTTCCCCTCCTGCCTGCTTCCTAGTAGAAGGCAAGCTTGATGACCAATCAATCAATCAATCAAAGGGCATTTTTTCTCTTTTTCTCCTCAATGTAAACTCACAGGAATAGAAAAGGAACATTTTTGAGTCCCCAAATTCCTACCTTAAATCTTGGCCGTTGTCATCTGATGAAACGTCATCAACGTGGATCTGGTCACAATCCTAGGGAGAAATTGACAAGAAGAGAACAAGAGAGAGAAATGTGCCCGGTTAATCTGATGTAGCCTTTAAGAGTTGGCTTCACAAGCTGGGGGCTGTAATGAGCACTGGACTGCGAGTCAGCAGTCTTGGGTTCTGGTCTGGGCTTTGCCACTAGAGATGAGAGGTCCTTGGATTAAGTCTCATTCCCTCTTTCTCTTTGGTTTCCTTATAAATGAGCAGGTTGACTATAAGGAAAGTGACCATATAATTTATCATCCAAACCAAGATAGTTTTGAGAGCAAAAGAGCTGCTATTAATATTATATTGGGGGACAGGTGCAAACTAGGACTCCCTAGCTCTCCAGTGCCCCAGGTACGCCAGACGTAGGGTCACCCTGGCCATGCGGTGGAAGCCTTTGCCTTGCTCAAGGTGTTTCCTCTGCTCGGAATGCCCTCCCTCCTTCGTCTGCTGAACCCTGTATTCTTTAAGCATTAGCTTCTGGAGGTACACCGTACACCCTCTGTGTCTCGTGATCTGTGATCATCACTTACTGAGCACTTACTACGTACCGGGCACCCTCCCAAGGACTTGCCATTCAACCAACAGGCGAGGGGATGTGGCATTTGGGGCGGCTCGGGCTGCCTTGTGGGGAGCCGGGCTAGAGCCTGGGAGGAGGGGTCAGCGGAGGAGTGGCGTGGCTGCTGGTTCCCATTTGACCCCTACAACGGGCTTTGGATTGGAAAGGGGTTTGCTGGCTGTGGGGCTTCCAGAGTCCTCGGCACACTGGCCCAGGCACAGCAGCTTTGCGGCAGGTGACTCAGAGTCCAGGAGCTGCCCTTCCCACGTCTGCATAGGACCTTGCACCCCTGTGGCCCAGAGACGGAACCCCAGGCGTGGGCGGTGGTGTGCTCTGCAAGGCCTGGAGGGCAAAAGCAGCGGGGAAGTCCCACCGAGTGGCTTCCTCGGGCTCAGCTGTGGGCAAACGGGAGTCGAGCAGATGGCAAAGGACGTGGAGGATGCTAAACGGTGACCCCAGTATGAAAAACTCTTTGGGGGAGTGGAAGAAAAACTGGGGCAGGGGGACACTGAATGACCACTCTTGAGCCAGCAGGTATCTGGCTGACGACTAAACCTTTTCTGCTTATTTCACATTTCCTTCCTTTCCAGGGACCCAGGACTCTAATCAATGCTTGGTGGTCTCAGGTATAATTTGTCCCCCATCCCCAAGAAGAAGTGTCCTTTTCCTGCAGTGGCCGGGCACAATGTCGGGACTCCCACATTTAAAGACTCTAGAGCCATGCCCATGCTGTCCACAACAGAAATTAGTCACACGTGGCTATTTACACTTATATTTAAACTAAATATAAACTTAAAAATTCAGTTCCTTAGTCCTATTTCAAGTGCTCCATAGCCAGCTACGACACTGGACAGTGCAGATGTTTCCATCGTCGCAGAAAATTCTATTGGACCCTGTTGCTCTAGCGGGATCAAGGAACTGGACTGGTGGCTTCTCTCCTGTGCAGGTAAGTTCAAGCAGGGAAGAGCTGAAAACCGGCCTGCAGACTTATCTGCTTAGCCCACCCTGTGCTTAAGATTTTTTTGGAAACAATGGCCAAAATGTAAACTCAGTGGGTCTCTCTCCCCCCCACCCCGCCCCTCTCCCCCTCTCTCTCCTCGCTCTTGCTCTCTCTCCAGATTTGTAGCAGCTCTTGGGAATTCGCACACTCTGGCGGCACAGAGCTTGCGTTGTCACATCCCGACAATCGCTGGGAGCTGAGCTACAGCTGCCTCCTCCCGCCTGGGCATCCCTCTGTAGCTCCCACGGTCTCTACTGCGTTGACTTCACTTTCCGTTACCCTGAGTTTGAGACCCCTGACCCACTGCCATCTTACATAGAAGGGAGGGTCCTAGGACCACCAATCCTGGCATGCTAATGAAAATGGTATTTAAAAGACAACGCTGACTTTACAGAGCCAGGCACAGAGGAAATAAAATTAACAGAAAATCCCTCCCCAGTGCACTGCTTTGCCTGAAATTGGAAAAACACCTCGGTAGGCCCCCAGGCCTTCCCTCAAGCTCCAAAGCCATCCCCGGGGTCACACGGGCCCAGGACCCTCGGCAGGGTTCCATGTGCTTTCCTTGATGTCAGGGGAAAGGCATTTGGGGAGGCTCTGGCTTTCTCATTTGCAAGGGGATTGTTGGGGGCGCTAAAGCGTGACAACAGTAGCGATCACATTTCGGACTTAATAAAATACCATGACGCTCAGCTAGACGCTACCTCATATCCGCCAGCTGACCTGGATCGAGTTACCCCGAGCTGGCGGCGAGGGGCGCTGGACAGCGCAGGGGACATTGGGCTACTGGGGAAGAGACTCCCACGCCCCCCAACTCTGCTGCCCGCTCCCAGGTACGGGGGGCGGCCTCTGGGTCAGACGGGAGACTTGTGCGCTTCTGGTCTCTCCTGGGTCAAGGTGTGACCGTCCTGGGGGCCCTGAGTGGGACCAGCTGGCAGAGACAGAGGAACGGTTCCCACGGCCTGGACTCCCCACAGGGGAGGCGAAGGGGGTTGAGGACCAGGACCCGGTGCAGCCTGCCTCGAGGGATGTCACTTTCTCACCCAGAGAGACACCTGCAAAGAGCCTTGTGCCAGGATGTCCGTCATCCCAGGGAGAAACTGGAAAACACCTAGAGTTCCCTTGATTAGGTCGTAGCTAAATAAAATGTGGTATATCTATTCAGCCGAATCCTACCCAGCCGTTCAGAAGAATGAGGTAGATTTTTATATTAGCACATGGAAATGTTTCCAAGACCGCCTGTGGTATGACAAAAGCAAGGTAAAGGATGATGAATCCAGTATGGTATCATGTAAAACCCCATTAAAATATGAGATATTTTATATGAATATGTATGTACAATACATAACTGGAAAAAGAAAGATCTAGAAGCCCACACATCTGGCTGGTAGCAGCAGTTCCACTTGGGAAGGTGTTGGGATTGGGCTGGTGGTCAAAGGCGGCTATAAGCCTTACTGAGATACTTTCATTTTTCTTTTAAATGAGGATAACGTGCATATGTATTACCTTTGAAAAAATAATTGAAAATATCTCACTGGGGAGGAGATGAGATCTAACTTTGGATAGAAGCTAACACTTACTAAGAGCTTCCGATGTGCCAGCGACTGTGCTCAGCACTTCGAATATACTTAGGGGGAAACTATTGTCATCCCTTCTTATGGAGGAGAAGATGAGGCAGGAGAAGTGCAGGAACATGACTGCTGCGGGTTGAATTTTGTCCCCCAAAAGATGTTGAAGTCCTAGTCCCCAGTACCTGTGAACGTGACCTTTGGAAATAGAGTCTTTGCAACAATCACGTTAAGATGAAGTCACTAGGGTGAGCCTTAATCCCATATGACTGTTGGCCTTATAAAAAGGGGAAATTTGGACAGAGACAGAGACCCACAGAAGAAGAACCACCATGTGACAATGAGGATAGAGATGGGCTGACACATCTCCAAGCCAGGGAACATGTGAGACAACCAGGAGCTAAGAGGGAGGCAAGGAGCTAAGAAGAGGCAATTCTCCCTCCTCAAAGGCTTTGGAAGGAAGCAACCTTGACCTTGGACTTCTAGACTGGAGCACCGCGAGACAATAAGCTTCTGTTGTCTAAGCTCCCCAGACTGGTGCTTTGCTAGGGCAGCTCTAGCCAGCTGCTACAGTGCCCAGGTGAGGGGGGAGGGGCTGCACCTGGGCCCACGAGGCCATGTGCCTGCAGAGCCTGTGCCCACGGAGACCCGGCCCCTCGAAGGCTACAGAAACACAGGCTATCGGCCCAGCGCTGCATCAGACAATGAATGGGGCGACAGAGGGGAGGTTTCTAGGACTGGATCTGGTACCTGTCCCTGAGGTGCCACTGGAAAAGACGAGGCAAATAAGCACGAAACCCTGAACTGCTGATTCAATATGTGTACGTAATGACCACCTGCAGAGCGCCAGTGCTGGGCTGGGCACCGCGTGTGTCTTGTCATCTCTGACTGCCCTCTTGGTCTCACATCCCAACACTGGCCCGCCAGCAAGTCCTGCTGGCTCTGCCTGTGGCATACACCCGCAATCTGACCATTCTCACCTCCCACTGCTCCCGCCGTGGTCCAAGCCATATCATCCCCCACCCAGGCCAGAGGCTGGTAAACTACAACCCACGGGCCAGATCTGGCCTGTTGCCTGTTTGCATAAATAAAGTTTTATTGGAACACAGCCATGTTCATCCATTTACATTCTGTCTGTGGCTGCTTTTGTGCCTCTGCAGGAGAAGTGAGTAATAGACACAGAGATAGCAAGGCCCGCAAAGCTGAAAATGTTTACTATCTGGCCTTCTCCAGAAAAAGTTTGCGGACCCCTGGCCTAGACCATTGCCATCACCTCCCCGCTCTCCCTGCTCCCAGGCTAGTCTCCAGCCAGCAGCCAGAGGGATCCTTCCCCCTCTCAAATCCCCACAATGGCTCCCACCTCCCTTTGAGTAAGAGCAGAGTCGACACGGTGACCCCTGGCCCTGTGTGGTCTGTACACCCTCATGCTCCTCACTTCCTTGACCTCATCTCCTACCCTCTCCTCACTGCATGGCGGACACAGCTGTTTCCCCGCTATTCCTTCAACAACTGGCACACCCCTACCCCAGGGCCTTTGCACGTGCTGTTCCTTCTGCTTTGATTGCCTTTCCCTCCTCTTTCCACCTGTCCACAGCTTGCAAAACGCTTTGCTGACATCACCATATTTGTAAAAACTCCCCCAGCTCCATCCCTGATCAGGCTGAATGACTCCTATCTCTGTTTCCCCACTTTGTGGAGCCTCTAGGACTAACCTAGGCCTGATATAATGGCCATTTTCTTATTTCATCACTAAATCAGAAGACTCCAAAGGTAGCTGATATGGTTTGGATGTCTGGTCCCTCTGAATCCCACACTGAAATTCAATCCCCAGTGTTGAGGGTGGGGCCTGGTGGACGGTGTTTGGGTCACGGGGCAGATCCCTCATGATGGCTTGGTGCCCCCCCCCAAGCAGTGTGTGAGTTCTCGCTTTAGTAGTTCACGTGAGAGCTGCCTGTCAAAAGGAGCCTGGCACCACTTCCATTCTCTCTTGCTCTTTTTCTCGCCGTGTGACCCGCCTGCTCCCCCTTCGCCCTCTGCTTTGATCGGGGCTCCTGGAGCCCTCACCAGCAGCAGATGCCAGCACCATGTTTCTTGCACAGCCTGCAAAACTGTGAGCCAAATACACCTCTTTTCTAATTTTTTTTTTTTTTTTTTGAGACAGAGTCTCACTTTGTTGCCGTGGCATCAACCTAGCTCACAGCAACCTCAAACTCCTGGGCTCAAGTGATCCTCCTGCCTCAGCCTCCCGAGTAGCTGGAACTACAGGCATGCACCACCATGCCCGGCTAATTTTTTTTCTATATATTTTTAGTTGGCCAATTCATTTCTCTCTATTTTTTTAGTAGAGACGGGGTCTCGCTCAGGCTGGTTTCGTACTCCTGACCTTGAGCGATCTGCTGGCCTCGGCCTCCCAGAGTGCTAGGATTACAGGCGTGAGCCACCACGCCCGGCCTAGACCTCTTTTCTTTATAAATCACCCAGCCTAAGGTATTTCCTTTATAGCAACACAAAACAGACTGACACGGTAGCACCTACTTCTTTTTTTTTTAAATTGATTTTTGCTGGAGGGGAGGGAAGTTAAAAGCACAGACTCTGGGGCCTGGGTTCAAATTCTGGCCCTGCTGCTTACTAACTGAATGGCTTGGACAAGGCTTTGAACCTCACTGAACCTCGGCTCCCCCCTCTGTGGTTCAGTACCCGCCTTGTGGGGCATTGGAAGGATTAAGTGAGTCAATACAGGGGAAGCCCTTTGAGAAGTGCCTTGCTGTAGAAAATGCCCACACAGCACATGCTTGCCCTCCTTGCTGCTACTACCACCAACTTGAGTTCTATAGGTTCAAACTCTAGGCCCGGCACAGTAACTGTTCAGCTGGACTAAGCCACCACTGAGAGCGGGCAGGGAAGAAGAGAACAAGGCAGGGGCATTTCGGGTCACACATCCTAGACGACGCTGGAGCTGGCATTCCAATGCCCGTCCCTGGCCTCTGACCCCAGCCCTGCACTTTCAGATGTGTGATCTTGGGCGAGTCACTTAACACCTTTGAGTCTTCAGTTTTTTTTTTTTTTAAGTAACCTTTTTTTTTTAAGACAGAGTCTCACTTTGTTGTCTAGGCTAGAGTGAGTGCCATGGCATCAGCCTAGCTCACAGCAACCTCAAACTCCTGGGCTCAAGCAATCCTCCTGCCTCAGCCCCCCGAGTAGCTGGGACTACAGGCATGCGCCACCATGCCTGGCTAATTTTTTCTATATATATATATATTAGTTGGCCAATTAATTTCTTTCTATTTTTATAGTAGAGACGGGGTCTTGCTCTTGCTCAGGCTGGTTTCGAACTCCTGACCTCGAGCAATCCGCCCGTCTCGGCCTCCCAGAGTGCTAGGATTACAGGCGTGAGCCACCGCGCCTGGCCTAAGTAACCTTTTTATTTTAGAATAGTTTTAGATTTATAGAAAAGTTGCAAAGATAGTCCCTCTGTATCCCAAATACCCATATAACCTACACCCAGTTTCTCCTTTTGTTTACATGTTACATTGGTATGCTACATTTGCTTCACAACGAATAAACAAATATTGCTACGTTCTTATTAACTAATGTCAATTCCTTATGCTGATTTCCTTAGTTTTCCCACTGATGTCCCTCTACTGTTCCAGCGTCCTTCCAGGGTGCCATATCACATTTAGTCATGTGTCCTCTTAGGCCCCTCTGGGCGGTGACAGTTTCTCAGACGTTACCTGCTTTGGGTGACAGGCTAAAGGAGTGCTGGTCAGGTGCCTGGTACAATGTTTGCCAACTGGGATTTGTCTAATGGTCTTCTCGTGGTTCGCCTGGGTTTGTGGGGTTTTGTGAGGAAGATCGCAGACGTGAAGCGCCCTTCTCATCACATGCCAGCAAGGGCGCACACCGTCAACTTGACTTATCACTGTTGGTGTTGAACTTGATAGCCTGGCTCAGGTAGCGTTCGCAGGGCCTCTCCACTGTGAGGTCACTCTTTCCCTACTTTCCATATTGTGCTCTTTGGAAGGAGGTCACTGTGCATGGCTCACACTAAGGGTGTAGTATCTACATAAATTATTAGGGATTTTTCTGCTGGGAATTTGTCTATTCTCCCTTATGTATTTATGCAATCATTTATTTACATCACTATGAACTCATGGATCCTTGCTTTATACTCTGGGTTGGAATCCAGTACTATGTTATTTTGTTGCACCAGCTTCTATTTTATTTTGTTGTGCTTTTTATTTTAGTGTTCCAGCTTTGGCCATTGGGAACTCTTTCAGTTGGGCCCTGTGTCCCTTTGACACAACACATCACTGTGGGTTTTTTTTACAGCACTTCCTTATTTTCTTGGCACTACAAGTTGCTCCAGGCTTAGCTTGTACATTCTCTGCCCCAGCCCTACAACCAGCCATTTCTCCAAGGAGCTCGGGTTTTAATTGGAGAATGGTATTAGAAACCATTCTAATATCTAGGTGCTGGGTGTGCTCATTGGCACATGGGTGTCATTGCTTCTGGGCCCTCTCCTGTGATGGAGCAAGGTCTTCAGTTTTTAAAAAAATTCTGAAACATGGAGGTATGTTACAACCTGCAGGTATGTTACAAGGCAAGTGGCAGGCACTCAATAAATAGTACCGATTATAGTCCAGACCCCTCCTTTCACCTCCTTCAGTTTCTGCATGGAGACTGCAGCTCAGGCAGGATTTGCAGGAAACTTCTGTCAAGAGTCACAGGCTACAGATGAAGGTATCTTCTGGGATTGCAGGGGCATTCTGTCTTTCCTTGGTGATGACAGCAATTTGTCTATTTGTCATATGCTCAAGGTCCAGGTTTAGTTTCAGGGTGATGTTAGTTTATTAAAACGTGTGAGAGAGGATCCCATCTTTTTCTTTCCTCTGTAGTTTGTGTAGGATGGGATTTATCCTTTCCTTAAAGACTTGTTGGAACTCTTGTTTAAAACCAGCAGGACTTGGTACCTTTTTTGGGAGTATACATCTTTAACAAGTTCCCAGTGGTTAACTTTATTTTTTTTCCTCTTGGGCTAATTTTGGTAATTTGTATCTTCCTGAGAAGTGTCAACTTCACCTAGGTTTTCAAATTCATTGGTGCAAGTGTGTACTGGTATTCTCATAATAAAAATAAATGACCTCCCCTGAATCCTCAGTAATGTCCCTTTCATTCTGGATGTTGTTAATTGATCTCTCTCTCTTTTCTCCCCACTTGATCAACCTTGACAAAGGCTTATCTGCTGTAATGGTCATTTCAATTGTTCTTTTAATTTTCTAATAAGTGTCATTTAAAGCTGTAAATGTCTCTCTTGATCCCCTTTCTCCTGTACCCCACAGGTTTGATACTTAGCATTCTTGTCGGTGCACACTGCCGAGCCATTAGCTCAGTGACCAATACTCATCAAAACCTGTTCTGATTAAGCTGGGGACAGCTGGGGTCTCCCAAACTCCCCTGCTGTGCTTTGATCCCGTTACATTTTGTCCTTGGCTGCCTGGAGATCGAATGCAGGAAGGAAACAGTTAACAGATTTGCTTTAGAAAAATGGCTCTTGTCAGGGCCAGATGAACTCCCTGGCCACTCCTGCTCTGAGGCAGGGATATTTTTTAAGTGGGATTGCTCAACGCTGCCTCCAGACCAGCCAGAGAGGAGTCTGCTGCCTGGGCAGGAAACCTTGGCCTTCTCCCCTGCGCTAAGTGTTTCATTTATCTCAAGAGCACTAAAGAGGCTGTGGCTCGAGTTGTATTAATGGCCGGTTGGGCAGGACGCTTTGGAGAGCAGTTCGGCACTAACACAGTGAAATACCATTCTCCCCGATAGCTTCCAAAGGACCGTAAATCAGATGCTTAGCAGCTAGGTCCACGTGTCAGGCAGGCAGCCATGGCCTGCCCTGATTTCAGCAACTGCTCAGTCGCTCTGGCATGCTCTTTCCCAAAGCTCCGGCAGCATCTAGAACACTTCTCCACCAGCCCACCTGACTGCCTGGCCCTCCTGAATCCGGCCAAGACACTTTCTGCCGAAGACCTTTAGGCCCATCTTGTTTTTCATGAAGGGACTCTTTTCCCTTCCATCCACTCTGCTGGTCTCTGTTCCTCCTCCGCCTTGTAGTTCATCTCAAAATACTTCCTCCATGAAGGATAAGCATCCCAGCCTTGAAGTCAGCTGGGTCTGGGATCAAATCTCCACACTCCTCTTACTAGCTGTGTGACCATGGCAAAGTGACCTATTTGGGCTGTGGTTTCTTCATCTGTAAAATGAAGATCAAAAAACCCATCTCCTTTGCAGGGTTTTTTGTGAGGATGCAGTGAAGTAATTTATGTGTGATGCCTGGTGCAAAATAAGAGCTCAATGTCTGTCAGCTGCCAGACAAGTGAACCTCGCCGTGCCTCAGTTTCCCCATATGTAAAATGGGTGGGTGTTGTGGACTGAATGTTTGTGTCCCCTCAACATGCATGTGTTGAAGCCCTAACCCCCAGTGTGCAGTGTGGCTGTATTTGGAGATGGGGGCTCTGAGGAAGTAATTAAGGTTAGATGAGGTCCTAAGGGTGGGGCCCTGATCCAACAGGGTTAGTGTCCTTATAGGAAGAGACACCAGAGAGCTGTATCTCTCTTTCTCTTCCCCTGCTCCCCCGCGTGCATGCACCAAGGAGAGTCCAGATGAAGATATGGCAAGAAGGTGGCCGTCTACAAGCCAAGAAGAGGGTCCTTACCAGAAACTGACTTTGGTAGCACCTTAATCATGGACGTCCAGCCCTCAGAACCGTGAGAAAGTAAATTTCCGTTGATTACGTAAATTTCCATTGTGGCTATTGACATCAAAATTAGTTAACATTAAATATAACAAAAATTCATTGCCTCAGTTGCACCAGCCATATTTCAAATGCTCATTAATGACACATGGCTGGGGGGTATGATATTGGACAGTGCAGGACAGAACATTTACATCACTGTAGAAAGTTCTACTGGACAGCATTGCTCTAGAACATTGGCTTTCAAATGGTTTAGACTGTGACCTTTGGTAAGAAGTCCCCTTTGTATTACACAGAGATTTATGTGACTGAAACATAATTTATGTCACTGAAACAAAATTTTAAACAATATTCACCACTGCGATTTGTGCCGTACCCTATGATAGTCTATTTTATTCCTTATTTTTGTGTTATTTAAGAAATTATTCTGGTCTTAACCCTTTAAATGGTCAAAGTTTGCTGTTTGAAAAACACTAGAGTTCCCCACAGAGTAGGAAAGAGGTTAAGGGAAAGATAGAGTGACTAGTTACGGAGGCCTGGACTAGACATTTTATAATAAATACCTCCTCTCATTTAGATCACACGACTACCTTGTGAATTAGCGATGCCCCCGCTGTGCAGAAGATATGGATGGTCAGCCACGTTAAGTGCCTTCTTGAAAGTCTTAGAGCTAAGAAGCACTGGGTCAGTATTTGAATTTGGGTCCCTCTGACCCCAAATATTAACAGCATCCGCCTCTTTCCACAGTGCGAGGCATCGCAGTGGGTGGGCACTGGCCAGGGCAGCGGTTCCCAGGCTTGCGGTTCACCTTGTCGCAGCTTCGTGGATTTGGCTGTGCGGGAGACCTGCCTCTCCTTTGCGTCTCGTTAATCTTTATATCGACTCTCCCTTACCAACATTCAAATCCTTAGCTTTATAGAGCATTATTACCTACGGAACCACTGGTTTGACGTGCCAGTCGTTTCCCCACGTGAAATGCGATACACAAAATGGCGTCACTCTGGTTCAGAGCTCTGAAATTGAAAGCCGTTCTGAGAAGGGCCACCCGCAGCGCCTACGACCTTACCGAAAATAATCCTCGAAAACTTGCCTTCAGTCTTTGAACTGGGCCAACCCACCTGACCACCCATCCAGAAAACCAGCCAATTTTTGCCAGGGCTACAATTCCTCAACAGCAACAACCAACGAACTATGAACCATATACTCAACCAGCCACCCCCACCAAGGACAACTCTTTCAGAGCAGCTTGTGTAATCACCCTCAGCTTCCTTTCAAAAACCTCTCCCTTCCTTCAGAACACAATTTGCCTTCTAGCCAAATCTGTCTCCGAGTTACGATTCCTAAGACCCCGGCACATGCCTTGTCTTCCTGCTTTGCAGTCTGGTCTTCTGCCTCTTGTTGGCTGACACCCCCCAAATGCTGGGGGCTCAGTGTGACGTTTCTCAGCGGACGCCTTTGGCATTTGGGGTGGGACAGCTCCACTGTGTACAAGACTGTCCAGCTTATTGGGTGGGTTGGCATCCGTGGCCCTGCCTGCTAACAGCAAATAATTCTTCCCCTTCATGTGACAACCAACCACCACCACCCCTAATTTCTAAATGTGCCCCCTACCCCCCACCCTAGGGGATAGTGTCGCCCGCAGTTGAGAATCTCTGGTCTAGTGAAACGCACCGTCCATAGGGAAGATGCAAACATCTAGAATGCCTGCTGTTGGAGAAGAAATGGCCACGCAGACGGCCCCGTTAGGAGCAGGGCTGCGGATTCACAGCAGAGTGGTGGGAGGCGTGTGCGGAGTGAAGGGACAACCCCGGGCAAACACACCGGCCTAAGATACCTAGCAAACAGGGAGAATGGTCAGAGTCCAGGCACCAGGCTGAGGCTGGAGAAACAGAGACCAGGATTTGAGGAGGAGAAAATGCACTGAACAGAAATTAAGGTCTGTAAAATAGGAGATGAGAATTAAGTGCTGTGGCCGATTGCTAGTTTCCTGCCAGTATCTGTTCTCTCGGCTCCCACAGTCACAGAATTTTGAGGGAGCCAGATCGCTCTCCAGAATGAAGACTACAATTCCCAGCCTCCCCTGCAGGGGGTGTGGCCATGGGATTCTATTCTGGCCAATGGGATGTAAACGTGAGTATCACATGTATTACATGAGTATTATGGCAGCTTCTGGGGACATTCTGTGAGAGAATGGGTGCTTGTCTGAAAGGGAAAAGGCAATCCCTCTTTGTCCCTTCCTCCATCCTGATCCCTGGAACTTAAATGTCACCATTGTGGATCTTGAGGGCAAGTCCGATGAAGATTGGTGGAGTTGGAAGGTGGCAGGAACCTGGGAATCTTGAGTTCTTCATCTAGATGGGCTCCCTTGATTGCTCACCTCTGGAGTTTTACACAGCAGAGAGATACATCCCATTCTGTGTGGCCCACTGTTAATCTGCTTTATTTCTAATAAAGTCAGAGTTAGGAACATAAACAAAAGCAGTTTCCTGAATGAAGGTTAGAAATTCCAGCAGGCAGCTCTTCCCACAGACAGGGTGAGATCACCAACAGTCAAAACTCGAGGATGATTTACTGAGCACCTACTATGTGCCAAAGACGTAGCAGGGAACACAGCAGACATGTTCTCTGCCCTCATGGAACACACAGGCAGCAGGAAGACAGACTTCAAATAGATTATTTCAAATAATTAACGAAATGGTTACAAGTGTGCAAAATGCACCACCTAGGTATGAGGTCTCCTCAGAGCATACGATGGAGGAATCTCAGCTTTTGGGGGACCAGGAAGTAGAAATCGGCTAGGGAAGTGTGTTCCAGACAGAGGGCGGAGCAGGGTAGGATCCCAAGGTGAAAGGGAGCCTGGTGTGTTCAAGGCATTAAAAAAGCGCCCAGTGGACTTGGAGTGGAGTGAATGAGGGAAAGAGTGGTAGAAAGAGTCTGGAGAAGTAAGTGGGGCCAACCCCCCAAAGTTTTGTTTTTATTTATTTTTTGCTTGGCCATGTCTTTTTTTTTAAGAGCTCAGAGAAACCACTGAAGAGCTTTAAGCAGGGAATGGTACGTTCAGGTTTTCCCTTTATCAAGCTGGCTACTGTGATTAGAATTGAGCAGGGGTGTTAGGCAGAGACTGCAAGCTGACCCCCAATATCTGTCCCCCCTTTTTCTATAGCATCTGAGTTTCTACCGGCACCTGACTGCCCAGAAAACGACTATGCCTCCCAGGCTCCCTTGCCGGAAGGTGCGGCCGACTGACCAAGTTCTGGCCAATGGGGTGTGGGCAGACGTGGTCAGTGCCACCGCTGGGTGGTGCCCCTCTCTGCCTCTGTCCCCCTCTTCCATCTGCCGCTACTGACAACGGATCTGTTCTGAGATGTGGATCTGGACTTGGCCCCTACGACTCCCACTTCCCGAGGTGTGTCTAAGGCTTGATGGAGAAGACCTTTCGCTGTCCCGGGTCTGCAGGGCGCAGGACGGACCACCCTCAATCTCGCAGTCTGGTTACAAACGGCAGGCGTGTCCTGCTGCCCTATCGAGCGCTTACCACGTGCCAAGCGCTCTGCAGGCTCCAGAGCGGGTAATTCTCTCGCAGCCGCGGCGCCACTTAAGGGCTTCACACACTCGGTCTCTGAGATTCACAGCAACCTACAAGGTAGACTTTAACCCCTATTTGACAGAAGGGGAAACAGAGCCCCAGTAAGCTCACCTAACTTTGTCTGAGATCATCCGGGAAGTAGGCAGGAAAGCAGGTTTAACTCCAAATCTGCCTGGTTCCTGCCCCCTGATGCGTGGGTGTGACCTGGGCAGTCACTCCCCAGCTATAACTTCTGCAGCATAATCTTCTCCAAATTGCTTGAGTACCTGAGTACTTACCACCTTCTGATACTCATTTCCATCTCAGAAGGTGGGACAAGGTAACGAAAATGGATGTAGCGGCAGGAGTATTAATGACTCAGGCTTCCCCAAACGTACCCATCAATTTCTTGCCTCTCTGCCTTTGCACATACTGTTCCCTGACCTGCAAATACTCTTCCCGCCAGCTAGGTCTAACCTTTTCCTGATAATAGCCGCGTGACAGCCTCCTCCCTGACCTTCCTGGTGGCCCTCAGAGCACTTTATCCGACAAGATATTACTTAATCCGTTGTTTATGGTGGCAGCCCCAGCTGGGAGGTCAAAGCCGAGAGGGCGTGAGTCTCGCTGGGTTTCGTTTGCTGCTGAACCCGTAGTGCTGCGACCAGGGCCTGGCAAATGGGACGTTCTCCATAAAAAGCGGCTGGATGCAGAGGACGCCCTTACTTACGGATGGCCACTATGGGCTCAGAGCAGAAAGGGATCTGACTTTATTCCTTGGGGCTGTCACTCACACAGGAACCAGGCTGTGAGCTGGCCTCCTGCGGCCGCTGGCCTCTCCCTGGGTCCGCACTGCCTCCTTGGGAAGCTGCAGAGACTTGAGAGTGTGACAGGGACTGCTTTGTATCAACAAACAAGGTGTTATCACTTGTGTGGGTTTTAACTTCTCCGTCGTGTAACACGGTTTCAGTTCTGCTCAGGTGCCCTGGGCTCCTGGCATGGGGGACATTTTTGAAATAAATTTAATTCCTCAAGTTTCTACTTAGAACTGCTTTTTGAAATGGATGTTGGGCAGTGGATATCAATCCCATCATACAGATGGGAGGACTGAGGCCCAAGTGGCTAAACCCTTATTGCTCTTTCTTTCTCTCTTTTTCTTTTCTTTTTCTCTCCCAGAGACAGGGTCTCGCTTTGTCACCCAGACTGAAGCTCAGTGGCCTGATCATAGCTCACTGTAGCCTCTAACTCCTTGGCTCAAGGGATTCTCCTGGCTTAGTCTCCGAGTTGCTGAGACTACAGGTGCCATGTTCAGCTAATTTTTAAATTGTTTGTAGAGATGGGATCTCACTATGTTGCCCAGGCTGGTCTTGAACATCTGTGGTCAAGCAATCCTCTCTCCTCAGCCTTCCGAAGTGCTAGGATTACAGCCACTATGCCTGGCCCACTCTTATTTTTTAATCTGTTGAACCAATAAGGTGAACATAATTTACAAATCCAGAAGATCCCCACACTAATCCTTTTATCAGCCAAAAACCTTTCTTCACCCTGGAGAAGGCTGCTTACTCTTTCATTAGCGGGAAGTAACTCATTATAATTCTCTTCTTCCTTTGGCTACCAGGAAGCTCATAGATTCACTCTGAACTTGACTGCAGTAGTTAGCCTGTATGAGCCTGGATTTTTTTGGTACAACTCCTTACCCTTATTCATTACATAGCTTTTAATCCTTTTGCTTTAATAGTTCTATTTTAAGTATGTTTTCCATTTGAAATCTTTCCCAAATCTTTCTGACATAGTCTGGGTATAAACAAATGAATTCAATTTATGTTCAAAGCTTCTTTTCTGCCTTTTTTTCCTGCCTCCCTTGCATCTTGCTTAGGGGCTCAGGAGCAGATACTTTAAATAAGCATATTCCCTCTGCTCGCTCTCACGCTCTCTCTTTGTAAAACATGCTTTCAGGGGAATGTCAATTGTTTTTAAAAGCTTCCATTCTGGCCCACTGCTAATTATTACTGACCCAGGAGGATCTGCACTAATTTGCCTTAATAAACTTATTAAATAGCAAATTTCAGGAGGAAGAAACTACATAGCCTTTATTGGATTAGTAAAACTGCCAGTGGACATCACCGCTACAACAGAGAGAAAAGCCCATTAGCCACACAGGAAAGCAAGGGAGACAATCTGGCTAAGTGTGTTTCTAATAAACGGTTGATGGCCACGGTTTTGTGCCTTCTTGGGGAATGCAAGCAAAAGTTTCAAGCCTCTGAAAGAAAAAGAGGAAAGAAAAAAAAAGAAAGGAAGGAAGGAAGAAAGAAAGCATCTTTCCTCCCAAACTAGATGAAGGTGATTAAACACGGCGAATATTAAATGAAAGCGGCAGCCACAAACCTCCAGGTCATTGAAGAACAGATGTGTGTCTGCAAGGTTGAAGATCATCTCTTCCATCATCAGGCCGATGCGCACGGACGTCGTGGTGTCCTGTTAGAGAAGGAGAAAATCACACGAGTGGAGCCTGAGTCATCTCAGCCTCCCTCCCCATCCCGCCCCACCGCTGAAAGGCAGTTTCGGTCTGTCCCCATCTGCATGGCTCAGGCATGGCCTAACACATGTCTCTGTGTGGGGTCAGGGTGACCATGTTGCACAGATTCTGACATCTCACTTCCAGTTTTTCACCATTTCTATTTACCCTCTCCAGTATTTATTTATTTATTTATTTATGATGCAGAGTCTCACTCTGTCGCCCTGGGTAACAGAGTGCCACCTGTGGCATCATCATAGCTCACTACAACCTCAAACTCACGGGCTCAAGCGATCCTTCTGTCTCAGCCTCCAGAGTAGCTGGGGCCACAGGTGTGTGCCACCACACCTGGCTAATTTTTCTATTTTTGGCAGAGAAGGGGTCTCCATCTTGCTCAGGCTGGTCTTGAACTCCTGATCTCAAGCGATCCTCTAGCCTCAGCCATCCTCTCCAGTTTTTAAATCTCCCTGGAAATGCCCTTGGAATTGCAACCATGTTCGGTGTTGCATGGGCACTCATGACAGAAATGGCTGCAATACAGGAGGGCCTCTTGGAAAATGTGTTTTCAGGGGTTCCCTCCAACATGTTTTTGTTTTCAGGGAGGCCTGGAAGGTTTCCGGGAAAGCAGTAAGTCAGTTCTCTCTTTCTGATGATCTCTCTATGGATGCTGCCTTACTCTACCTGGTATTTTAAAAGTCCCTGTTACCTAACAATAGAGGATTAATGATAAAAACACACACACAAAAACCCACTATGGTCCATCCATACAGGAAAAACTAGGCAGCCATTACAAAAATGGAGTCATGCTAGAGCTAGTGATCTGAAACTATCATCAAGAGACGCAGTACTAAGTAATGGAAGCAAGTTGCATCACAGCATAATGTATGAAACACAGTGTGAAATTAAGTGTCCTCTCTCTTTTCTTTTTTTTTTTTTGAGACAGAGTTTCACTTTTATTGCCCAGGCTAGAGTGAGTGCCGTGGCATCAGCCTAGCTCACAGCAACCTCAAACTCCTGGGCTTAAGCAATCCTGCTGCCTCAGCCTCCCAAGTAGCTGGGACTACAGGCATGTGCCACCATGCCCGGCTAATTTTTTCTATATATATTTTAGTTGGCCAATTAATTTCTTTCTGTTTATAGTAGAGATGGGGTCTCGCTCTTCCTCAGGCTGGTCTCGAACTCCTGAGCTCAAACGATCCGCCCACCTCGGCCTCCCAAAGAGCTAGGATTACAGGCTTGAGCCACCGCGCCCGGCCTCCTCTCTCTTTTCTATGCACATAGTGTGGCGACTGCATTGCTGTTCACCCATACTTGGGGTCTCTCCCTGAAGAGCTTCTCCCTGCAGGAAGAGGACACATATCAGGGGTTGGCAAACTATGGCCCTCAGGCCAAATCTGGCCTGCTGCTTCTTTTTGCACAGCTCATGGGTTAAGAATGGATTTTTACATTTTTTTTTAACAGTGTCTTGTCTATAGTTCCTTTCATACTACAAAGTCAGAGGTGCCTCATACAGATACCACATGTCCCAGAAAGCCTAAATTATTTACTGTTCCACCCCCGATCCATACCCTCCCTGTTGAACTCAGGTGTGACTATGCAACTTGTCTTGGCCAATGACACATGGGCAGAAGTTATGTTTCACTTTTGGTCAGAAGCTTTGAAGAGTCAGAGCATGCTTCCTCATGCACTCTCTCTTCCCACTTTATAAGACTGTACACGTTCTGGATAAAAGCTATTCTGGACAAAAGTTACTCTGGGTTCATGAAAAAAGATGATGTGGATCAGAGCTGCAGTTCACCAATGGGGTCATGTGCCATAAATGAGATTTTGGGGATGTTTGTTACTGCAGCATGCTGTCACCTATCCTAACTGATACACATGGAAAATATATAGTACAATGGTTTTCAAGCCTGGCTGTGCACTGTAATCCTCTGGGGAGCATTGGAAAATCCTGATACCCAGGATGCTCCCCAGACCAATGAAATAAGAACTTCTGAGAGTGAGGTCTAGGTGCCAGGAAGTTTAAAGTTCCCCAGGTGATTCCAATGTGCAGCCAAGGTTAGGCAACACTAACACATTATTGGTAATATTCCTGGATAATCTCTATTAAGTGTTTTCTCTATGCCACTTTACAAGTATTAACTCATTTAATCCCCACAAAGCTCTATGAGGCAAACACTATTATTTTCCCATTGCTGTGGTTTGGATGTGGTTTGTCCCCGTTAAAACTCATGTTGAAATTTGATCCACAATGTGGCTGCATTAGGAGGTATTTGTGTCATGGGTGCAGATCCCTCATAAATAGATTAATTCTTTTCTCAGGAATAGATTAGTTTCCATGAGAGTAGGTCGTTCAAAGAGTTTGGCTTTCTCGGTTTCGCTTCCTCTCTTGCTGCATGGTCTCTCTGCACATGCTCACTCCCTTTCCACTTCCCACCATGAGAGGAAGCAACCTGAGGCCCTCACCAGGTGCAGCTGCCCAGTCTTGAACTTTCCAGCCACCAGAATCATAAGCCAAATACTCTCCAGCCCTGATCTTTCTTTTATTTTTATAAATTATCCTGCCTCGGGTATTGTATTATAGCAACACTAAATGGACTAAGACACCCAGTTTATCGATGAGGAAACTGAGGCACACCAAGGTTAGGTAACTTGTTCAAGGCCACACAAGCTAACAAGTGCTGGGATTTGAACCTAGGTAATCTGGTTCCAGACCAAGACTGCTTCTGAGGAGAACTCAAAGGGGTTGAGTTGGGAAAGAAAAAAGGGGGCCTTGTACCCTCACTCTTTAGACTTTCTTTTCATGTTTGAAAATTTCACTGGGAAGGTATATTACTTTTTTTGAGACAGAGTCTTCCTTGGTTGCCCCAAGTAGAATGCAGTGGTGTCAGCCTAGCTCACAGCAGCCTCAAACTCCAGGGCTCAAGTGACCCTCCTGCCTCAGCCTTCTGGGTAGCTGGGACTACAGGCATGCGCCACGACACCAGGCTAATTTTTCTATTTTTAGTAGAGATGGGGTCTCGCTCTTGCTCAGGTTGGTCTTGAACTCCTGACCTCGAGTGATCCTCTAGCCTCAGCCTCCCAGAGTGCTAGCATTACAGGCGTGAGCCACCGTGCCCGGCTGGTGCATTACTTCTATTATAAAAATAAATAATTAACAGCATAAACCCTTTTTGACCCTTAAGAAAAAAAGCAGCTGGTGATGTCAGCTTCACACACACACACACACACACACACACACACACACACACACACACACACACACACACGACTGTGGAGAACTAGGCCCAGGAACGCAGCCATTAGGTGGAACACCTCATCAGAGCCCCGGGAGCAAAGCTTAGCACTCCGGGTCCTGGCTGGAAGGCGGGGGCAGGGTACTGGGTGAGAAACAAAGAGCAAATGAGGAAAAGAAACCGCTCAGGGCCTAGGAGGGAATCAGAGTGTGACCTGAGAGAAGGTTCTGGGGGTGTTTCCAGGTATGACTCACAGCCGAAGCATTTCACCTCTGTGCAAAGACATTCCTTTTTGACTCAATCCACCAATGACCAGCCCTCAATGTGCTGGGCCAGGAGCAAGAAGCAGCTGTCAACCCGGACTCCTCTGCCGAACAGATTTACTCAGAAAGCTGTCACCTCCCAGGCCAGCACACAGAGAAGGAAAAATAATTACTGCATATGAAATGGCTTCTCTGTGAAAAGTGCTTGTTATAAAAAGAGCAAATACCGTATGTTGATAAAGCTAAACTTATGACTGATTGATGTTGGGAGGATATGAAGAGGAAGTCTGCACGTGTGTGATGGGGGCAAGAGTGAGAGAAGAGAGTCTAATTCTCATCTTATATTTCGGGAAGCCAGAGATCATGCCCAAAATGGAAAAAAAAAAAAAATCAAAATCAAGAAGTAGCAACATAAGCACGATACTTAGAAATCTGGAGGTAAGTTCCAAAAGCATCAGCAAAGGTTGAAAGTTGTTGCCTCTGGGCAGAAAGAAAGAGTGGGGGCGGGGATGGGGGCAGGGTCACTGGGGACTGCTGTTTTCCATAGATTTTTCTCTATAAAACTATATGATTTTTTAAAATTGATTTTGTTTATTTATTTATTTTTTTTTAGAGAAGGGGTCTCGCTCTTGCTCAGGCTGGTCTTGAACTCCTGAGCTCAAACGATCCGCCTGCCTTGGCCTCCCAGAGTGCTAGGATTACAGGTGTGAGCCACTGCACCCGGACTGATTTTTTTTTTTTTAAAGAGAGGGTCTTGCTCTGTCATCCAGGCTAGAGTGCAGGGGCGAGATCATAGCTCACTGTAACTTTGGACTCCTGAGCTCATGTGATCTTCCTGCCTCAGCCTCCCTAGTAGCTGGCACTACAGGCATATGCCACCACAGCCAGCTAATACGTTTAAATTTTATTTTTTTGTAGAGATGGGTTCTCACTATGTTGTCCAGGCTGGTCTCGAACTCCTGGCTTTAAGCAATCCACCCACCTTGGCCTTCCAGACTGCTGGGATTACGGGCATGAGTCACTGCACCAAGTCCAGAACTATATGAATTTTGAACTATATACATATATTTCTTGGGTCAAAAAATTCAAAATAATAGGCAACATATTCAGTAACATCCTAGAGAAAAACGCATACACATTAACAAGGGGACATGTCAAAAGATGTTCA
The DNA here is from genome assembly GCA_008750895.1 of Mirza zaza. NCBI lineage: Eukaryota > Metazoa > Chordata > Mammalia > Primates > Cheirogaleidae > Mirza > Mirza zaza. Next base: position 173,014 of record VSMD01095625.1, read on the forward strand.
TTACAGAATTGTTAATAAACAGCAAAAGATTGGAAAAAATTTAGTTTTCCAGCCAAAGGAGACTAGAAAAATAAAATGTCGTATATTCCTAAAATGGAAAATGAAATTTCAATGGAAAGAAATGAACCAGATCTACATGTACTAACATGAATGCATCAAAAATATGTTGAGTGAAAAGAGATTTTTTGATTACAGTATATATTATATACTGCATGTTATTACCATTTATTAGGAACACATAAAATGTTACTACATATTTTCCATGGGTACTTATATATTTGTAAGCATCTGAAAGGATAAACTCAGTGAAAGAACAGTTGTTACTTCCAGAAGGCAGAGAGGAGGGAGTAGTGATGGTCAAAGCGAATTTCAGTATTATGTAGAATATTCTAACATTTTTTAAAGGAGAAGGGATCCAAATATTTACTGTATAATTTAAAATTAAAAAATTTTAAATACACCCAAATGTTTCTGTGGACAGCCTTCAGAACACCCACCTACTCCTTGGCATTCTTGTTATTAATATTTCAGGTTTTCCTAAAATTTGCTTGCATGTTGCCTAGACATGCAAGATTGTTTTAAGACAATCTAATAGGCTTAAGCTACATAGGTGGTACCTCTTTTAAAAAACAATTTGATAAAAACTACTTGTGCAGAGGCAGAAAAGTCTGGAATAGCCGCAGAAAAGTCTGGAATAGCCCCAGAAAAGTACAAGCATTCCAGGAGTTAAGTAATACAGAGTGTTGCCCTGGGCCAGACCACTTTATCCAAATAAAAAATGTTTTTCCAGGGTTGCAAAGTCTGAGAAGCTAGAAGAAAAAAAAAATTGGTGGGGATTCTGTTAATTTGTGTGAAATACATCTGGAGCGAGAGCAAGACAAAAGCCACAGGTTTTATCTCAGGCTGCCTGCTGAATGCATCCCTGATATGTGCCATAAACACACGGGTCTGGTCTGTTGGCTTCATTCAGCCCAGTGCAGTGGGGAGGGGACCCTCCGTGTTACCCGGCAGTCCTCCTAGCCACACAAAGCCCGAAATATAGGAGCCTTCGCACCATGCTCTTCAGCCAATAAAGGGCAACTGACCCTTTCAAATCCACCCTGATCCCTCTGACTGCCTAACACCGCAGTGAGGATGAAATGACAGCACGGGTTTAAACACCTAGCCCAGGCCGGGTGCGGTGGCTCACGCCTGTAATCCTAGCACTCTGGGAGGCCGAGGTGGGTGGATTGCTCGAGGTCAGGAGTTCGAAACCAGCCTGAGCAAGAGCGAGACCTTGTCTCTACTAGAAAGAAATTAATTGGCCAACTAACATATATATAGAAAAAATTCGCCGGGCATGGTGGCACATGCCTGTAGTCCCAGCTACTCGGGAGGCTGAGGCAGCAGGATTGCTTGAGCCCAGGAATTTGAAGTTGCTGTGAGCCAGGCTGACACCATGGCACTCACTCTAAACAAAGCGAGACTCTGTCTCAAAAAAAAAAAAAAACCTAGCCCAGGGCCTGGTATGCAGCAGGTGCTCCACAAGCTTCGATGATCGCCAAAATCTCCCAGTTCCTTGCCTCAAGTGAGCCTTTACACAAATAACCTGTTTCTGTAAACCCGGCAGGAGCACCCGAAATCAGTTGGTACAAAAGCCTTTAACATGCTACTCACATGAAAACCATTTTCTTAATCGTTACATACTCTTTGGATTAAAAAAAAAAAAAAATCAGTGGTTAATTTCCCAAACGAGCAACAGCATGAGTGGATTACTTAAAAATAAATAAATAAATAAAAGTGATCAATTTAAACCAGAACAGAGAACTGAGAAAAGGGAGTTTCCCCACAGGGGCTTCAGAGTGTGACTGGTCGTTGGAAGCACTAGGCTGGGTGGATGGAATGCGGTGTTTGCTGGGCTAGAGAATTTGTGGGTGGTTCTCTCCCAGAGAAGGTACCAACCAGACAAAGGCACTGCAGATTGTCCCAGCGCGCACTAATGTTCTGCAGATTTCTCGGGGGCTGGCTTTGATGTTGGCAGTGGGCTCCACACACATTCATCTAGGAGGCTGGCGGGAGGCTTCTCTGGAACCAGCCCTCAGGGCAGATGCCGTAGCCCTGGATGGCAGCCCCCTAACCTAATTATTACGCATTCTTGATGAAGTTCCCTTAATTAGTGGAGAATGGCGGGGCCTTTCCTATACGCGCTGCCCAGAGATCTGCCTTGTGGATCGCTGTCTGGTGATACAGTGTTGTATTTCTTGATCAAAGGAAGAGGGTACCGCGTAGAGAAGTCTTTCCCCAAAACAAAATTAATCTGAGGCAGAACAAACACGAAGAAGATGGCACGTAAATTCTCAGAGGTCTCAAGATTTGAATGCCAGAAGTTATCCAGGGTTAATTAAGACCACGACAGTCGTTTTCCAACAAGTGTCTCTACCATCCTCAAATTTATCAGCTCTCCAGTGCCAGCCACGTTGAGAGTCTATCTCCCAGTCCATATAGATTAGGAGACGATTGTTTTCCTTTCAAAATGGGGACTGAAGTTTTTGGCAAAAAGTTGTTCTAATGAATTGGAGGTCCATTTGTCCGTTAAAGAATTTCCTTTTATTTTCCAAGTTTTCTGTTTTAAGCACATAGTGTTTTTGTATTAGATGGCTCTAGAACGTGTTCAATTCAAAGAAGTGAGATTCACACGTTATTTAATCAGCATCACAGCTCTTTGAACAAAGGAAGGTATGCTCCAATTTCATTCTGAAACCAGCTTATGAGACTGTGGTCTTTTGGGTTTCTTCACAGTCCTGGTTGAATGATAATAATAATAATAATAATAATAATAATAGCCAATCTTTATCCACTGCTTTGGAGCGGAGGTTAAGAGGTGGGCCCTAAGCCCGTCTGCCTGTGATCAAGGCCAGCTCCACCTCTTATTAGGTAGATGACCTTGTACTAGTGACTTAAACTGTGTGTGCCTCAGTTCCTCATCTGTGAAATCTGTGAAATGAGCTTGCTTACCTGATAGAGTTGTTATGAAGATCAAATGAGTTTTTCATAGTACAGTTTTATAATCCTTTTAGTGAAAGTTTAATGCCCAGCATTAACAAAATGGAATAGAGTCTAGGAGTCAGCAAACTGTGGCCTGCTGCTTGCTTTTATAAACAAAGTTTACTGGGACGCAGGGATGCCCAGTTGTTCACGTGATGTTTACGGCTGATTTCACGCTACAATGGCGGTTGAGCAGTCACCAAAGAACCTAGGCGAAAACCTAAAGTGTTTGTTATCCCTTTGTACAAAATGTTTGTCAGTCCCTGGGATAGGCAACAAAATATCAGGATCTATCATACACAGTCCTGTGAACTTCTATTTCGGTTGGGGTATGGGGGGGTGTGTGTGTGTGTGTGTGTGTGTACACATGTGTATAATGGGCCATAATATAAAATATATTTGTATGACCATGTTAAAAATTTCAAAAACAGTGAGTTTATGACTGTTTAGAGATTGGAACTGTGCCTGGAACAAAGTAAGTACTGAATAAATGTTAGTTTAATAATGGCTACTATTTATGTTGCTGTTAGTATTACTATTAGTACCATGTGACTTGTTCAATGTCACTTAAGGAAGTGTTGGCAATGAAACTCAGGTCAAATCTGACTCCAGACACCATAATCCTCTGGTTATGCCAGGATGCCTGTTATGGCTCCTTTGCTTTGAGGCAGTGCCTGCCTTTCGTGGCTTAGCCGCGTGAGTAGACAGGAGGAATGTGCCGTCCCCCGTAGAATATCCTGCTAGGCCACACATCTACAGTATCTGGTGGTCTCCACTGGAGCTGAGCCACTGAGTCGATTTTATTTGGAGTCCTTGCTGTGAAGATTTAGAGCTGGAGGGGCAGGAAAGGGTTAACTCAGTGGGCCTGGGTTGCTCCAACCCTGCACATGGCTAAGAACTGTCTGTGGTCAGGACTGGCCCTTGGAGAGCTCCTGGCGGATGAGCCCAGAGCCCCTGGGCCACACAACTCCAGCTGACCAGACAGTTCAGGCTAATAAGGGGGAACAATCCTTTTGGCTTTGGAGCACTGGAGTCTGAGTGGTTTAGATCAGTCACGCAGGTGCTACCTACTTGTCACTGACACTCAATAAAACCCCGGACACCAAGACTCAGGTCTTGGCAACACTTGGCACGTGTTGTCACACACTTTTGATGGGACAATTAAGAAGAGCATCCATGCTCCATTAGCAGAGGACACCTGGAAGGTTGTACCTGGTCTTTCCTGGACTTCACCCCGTATGCCTTTCCCCTTTGCAGGTTTTAACCTGGATCCTCTTACTGTAATACACCGTGACTGTGAGTATAACAGCTTCTGGAACTCTTGTGAGTCCGTCCAGCCAATCGTTGAGTCTGAGCATGGTCTTGGGGACCCAACACAGCTTTAGTAGACACCTTTACAAAACTACAACTGGTTAACAAGAAAACTCCCCCCTGAGTAATCCCAATACAATAGTTTAACCTGTTATTTTCCAAACCTTGGCCATTCTAGAGCAGCTGTGTTATTATTAACTTAGTATTTTCCTTTAATTTGGCTACTCTCTCTTTTAAAAAAAACTTAAATGCATTTTAGTTTAGAAAGAAACTTGTTGTCATGACCCTAAAGGGAAAACCTGGCTCACTCACCGTAAATAGAAGGTGACCACGAAGACAAGCACATGCACTAGTTTCCTACGGCTGCTGTAACAAATCAGCACAAATGCAGGCGCTCTGAACGACAACAATTGATTCCCCTGTAGTTCTAGAGACCAGAGGTGTGGGCAGGGCTGCCCTCCTCCTGGAGGCTTCGCAGGAGAAGCCAGTTTCCTTGCCTGTTTCAGGTCCCAGAGGCCACCTGCATTCCCTGGTGGTGGCCCCTGCCTCACATCACTCCAGCCTCTTCCTTCTGCCCTCATGCCTCCTATCACGCACTCTGACCCTTGCGATTACACCGGGGCCACTTAATCTCATCTGAAAGTCCCTTTTGCCATAGAAGGTAACAGCCACAGGTTCTGGGGACTAGGCTGTGGGCATCTTTGGGGGGCCATTCGTCTGCCCTCCACGGCATGCAATTACAAAATTACCAATACTGCCCTTTTGGGTACAGCACCTCATAGACCAGTTTTAGCACACTGGTTCCCAGCAGATGCGGCACCTCCTTCTAGAGAGTGGCTTGGAAATCTGTGGGGGACATTTTCTCTGACACAATAATTGGGGAGGATAGTGGCATTTGGGGGTACCAAGGAGATGAATGTCTTACAATGCAAGGTAGGAACTTGTTTATAATGAAACATCGTCCCACATCCCACGTGACTTTCATATCTCCTGCTGGGCACTCACGTTGTGAAAAACCTGTTTCTAATGATCTGAACCTAAAACCTAACTCCATTATATAAGTAAACGAAGGTATGTTTGGATGGCTTTGATATATACTGAATATGCTTATTTGTATTCATGGCCCACCCCTGCCTGTGTTCTTCCACTTACCCTTGTTTCTAGTAGAGCATGGCTCCAGATCGTCCTAGCTCTCTCTTTTTTTTTTGAGACAGAGTCTCACTCTGTTGCCCAGGCTAGAGTGAGTGCCATGGCATCACGCCTATCTCACAGCAACCTCAAACTCCTGGGCTCAAGCAATCCTACTGCCTCAGCCTCCCGAGTAGCTGGAACTACAGGCATGTACCACCATGCCTGGCTAATTTTTTCTGTATATATTACTTGGCCAATTAATTTCTATTTATAGTAGAGACAGGGTCTCATTCTTGCTCAGGCTGGTTTTGAACTCCTGACCTTGAGCAATCCTCCCGCCTTGGCCTCCCAGAGTGCTAGGATTACAGGCATGAGCCACCGCGCCTAGCCCGTCCTAGCTCTCTTGAATGCAACCTTTTAAATGAGAAGTAGGTACGAGTATCAGATTCCTTCATTATGTCTTCTGTTTGGTCATGCCTCAACATTCATACATTGAAATACATATTTAAATAAAAATTAAATTTTCTTCCTTTATTTCTTTGCATTATATTATAGTTAGAATATTATATTCATTTTTTTAAGAAGTAGTGAGTGGGAGGGCTGTATTATTTGAGATTTTCATTTCATGATAGCAAAAGGGGCATTTTAATGATATTTATTTTTAAAGGGGGTTTTGGGTATGTGATAAGGCTGAAATTTGCTGTAACCAAAACTGGCAGCTGAAGTAGTGGCTCAAATTCTGATGCCAACTGCTCTGCCAACTGTCCCCATTGGAGCTGACCTGTGGCAGGTTATTCTCCGGGGCTGGTGCTGGGGGGTGCACATGACTACAGTCCACAGAGGCTACCCTGCCCTGGGGCACCAGCACTTTGCCTTGTCCTTGTAAATCCATTGCCTGATTTCCTCCAGGTTTCCCAAGGAGCAAGGGGTGAAGAGACATTTCCCCCAAATCACAATGCTCATTGTCAGAGTTCTCCTGGTTGGAGTGTCTACCATGAGTTGGCCACTCCACTTGCACTGTGTCATTTAACTTATTTCCAAAAGACCTTCAGTTCATCATCATAAGAGGGAGACAGTGGGAGAGGGAGGGAGGCCAGCTATAAAGACAGCTAGTTTCTCTCCTGCCTCACATCTACAGTACACAGCAGCTAGAGAGCTTTGTTTATAAAAGAGCTGTCCTCAATTAAAACCCTCTGACCTCCCCTGGCCCCTTGAGTAAAGCCAACATCCTTTAGTGGCCTTGTGTGCTCTGGGCACTGCCTACTTCTCCACCCCCCTGGACTCTCTGCTCCTTGAACATGCTACGCTTGCTCCTGCCCCAGGGCCTTTGCACTTGCCGCTCCTCAGCCTGGAATTCCCTCTCCCCAGGCTCTTTCATGGCTGGCTCTTTTGTAGCATTCATTTTCTACTTCCAATGCCAGACAGATCTTCTCTGACCATTTTATCTAAAATAAGCCAAGATGCCCACCACACACTCATTCCACGTCCCATGACTCTGTTGCAGTTTTAAATAGCATTTGTCATTACCTAAAATCATCTTATTTATGTACGATTTTTGATGCTTCTTCCCCAACTAGGAGACAAGTTCCATGAGAGCTCCTGCCACGTCCCTTGTACCTGGAGCACAGCTTGCATGGCGGACGCTCAGTTAAGTGTTTTCTAAATGAACACATGAGCATGTGTGAACTTCGAGCACACTCCCACATTTCCTCCCTAAAATACCTTTTCCCTATTTTGATAAATTGATAAATGAAGACTCGAAGTGAAGTGACTTGTCCAAGGTCACACTGCTAATTAGTGGCAGGGTTGGTATTCGAACCCAGGACTAATTCAAGAAACCAAAATCTTTACCATTTTGCTCACTGAGTATGTCTTCATGGTAACTAACAACATAAAAATAAAATACTTTATTAGGAAAAGAAGCTTAAGGCGGATGATAATCAGATTTCTTTTTTGGGTAGACACCTGATTTAAAACTGTTGGTATCCACTTGTAATGAAGCGAATGATTCATGCGATGAAATCACACTGCCCAACTTGGAAGAAACCACAGCAGCTGCCGTATAAAACCCAGCGCCGATGCCTGTCCCACGTCTCAGGCTGGCTTTCCTGTCTAATAACTGCCGGCCTTTCCGGGGGAGGAGAGGAAGGCCCAGGGGTGGGAAAGGTTCTCTCCTTGTGGCTTCCTAGCATCTGTGCCTTTAATTTCCTGGACTTGATATGGAAAAAGCCAAGTTAGCCGGTAAATCCCTTCCTTCTCAGCTGCCATCCCCTCTGCCGCCTCCCAGGGCCAGGATGGCTGTGTGGGAACCAGACACCTTGGCTGACATCGGAAATCGGCTCACTTTAGCCGGCCCTGCACGGCGCAGAACCCTTTTTCTGCCCTGCCAGCCTTTCTACCCCCACGTGAATGTAGCCCGTAACTTTTTTTTTTTTTTTTGAGACAGGGTCTCACTCTGTTGCCCAAGGCTAGAGTGCCGTGGCATCAGCCTAGCTCACAGCAACCTCAAACTCCTGGGCTCAAGCAATCCTCCTGCCTCAGCCTCCCGAGTAGCTGGGACTACAGGCATGCGCCACCATGCCCGGTTAATTTTTTCTATATATATTAGTTGGCCAATTAATTTCTTTCTATTTATAGTAGAGACGGGGTCTCGCTCTTGCTCAGGCTGGTCTCAAACTCCTGACCTTGAGTGATCCTCCCGCCTCGGCCTCCCACAGTGCTAGGATCACAGGCGTGAGCCACCGCGCCCGGTTGCAGCCCATAAACTTTGTTAAGATGCCATCCTGGGAGCCAAAAGAAGCATGTGGTGGAAAGACGTACTTGAGGGCTTCTTTAGATCTGTTATCAAAAATGCAACCTTTCCAAACATAATTTTCAGAGGGCAAAAAAGCTACTGTGTCTGAATAACGTCTTGGTCTCCAAGGTCAGGTTGCTTCCCAGGGGCCAGGGGCTCCGTTCTGCCCGGGGTCTCTCGGGTGGGACGCGGGAGGCACAGCCTCCACTCTGAGGGGCTTGAGTTCTGCCACCCCGACGTCAGACTCGCCCAGCCCAGGACTGGGCCCTCCCGACCGCCTGCTTATTGTTCCAGCTCCAACACAACCCCGAGGCTCCCCGAGAAGGACAGTCTGGGCAGCTCCAGGGAGGCATGGAAGATCTCTGGACGCTTCCCTCAGCCTAAGCCCGCAAATCAGCCAACCTGCTTTTGTGCTCCTCCCGAGGCATTTGCTTTTCTTTTTTTCTTTTGAGATAGTATCTTGTCATCCTCGCTGAGGGCGTGAGCCAACAAGGAGGCCCAACAAGGAGGCGTTTTCTTAAGGAACTTGCATAACAAGCAGAGGTGGATGTTTGGCATTTGGGAAGGGGTCTTTCATACTCTTGTGCTAGCAATTGCCCCCATAACTGTCATTCAGCTGGGAACTCTTAGCTCGAGATGCATTTCTGAAAAATTTCTGGTGGCATGGTTAACAAATTCACCAGTTAATTCACTTTTTTTTTAAAAAAAGAGATTCAGCCCAATTTATTTTAGGGGAACTGATGGGCGCATGAACAGTGCTTTTGCTTGTTTACAAAATGCCTCTAGAATGAAAAATGTGAGCATTCTACCCTACAGAGGAGGGCTTTTCAACCTTGGTACTGTTGGCATTTTGAGCCAGATCATTCTCTGTCGTGGGACCGTCCTGTGCACTGTGGGATGTTTGGTGGTAACCCTGTCCACTACCCACTAGATGTCACTAGCACCCCCGCCCCGTTGCCACAGTCACAAATGTCTCCGGACCTTGCCCCACACCCTCTGAGGGCAAAACTCCCCCTCGCTGAGAACCGCTGCTCTAAATGATTTTAAAATAATGAAGCAGCTTGGTCCTAAATGCTAGTAAATTAACTTTGTAATTATAGAGTGGGCAACCTTATTAATGAAACTAGCTTTCTAATTAAGACGTGAGCTAAATTAAAAAAAAAAAAAATCTGAATCTCCCTAGCGGTGGAGCGGGAGGTGTGGCTTTCCCGCCCCCGGGGGCGTGTGGCTCTGGAGGTATGACCCACCCTGCAGCTAGACACCTGGCTGCAAATCCGGGCTCCGCCCTTACTAGAAGGTGTGTGACTGGGGGCTGGGCACTTAACCTCAGGGGGCCTGCTTCCTCACCTGGGTGAGGTGGAGCCCACAGCAGCTAGGTCCTCGAGTCAGGTGACAGGTGACGGTGCGAGTTAGGGAGCTGAGAGGAGGAAAGCACTTGAGATGGATGCCTGACTGCCGCAAACACCACAGGCGAGTCAGTCATTCTTACTCTTATTTATTTATTTATTTTGTAGAGACGGGATCTTGCTATATTGTCCAGGCTGGTCTCAAACTCGTGGTCTCAAGCGATCCTCCTGCCTCGGCCCTCGAAATGCTGGGATTACAGGTGTGAGCTGCCATTCGCAGAGTTGCTCTCTGGGGCCTCACTGGCCACATCTAGCATCTGCGCTTGGCTGTCCCTTCCTTGGGTGCCGCCTGAAGGGAGAGTCAAGGAGGCGTCTGTCTTGGCACTTTGTGATCCCAGGTCCTTTCCTCTCCTCTCAGCTCCTGGACTGTGGGCGAGCCAGGCTGCGTCTCGGCAGGGACCCTGTCTGGGCTTGCACACGGTCGCTGCAAAGAGCAGACCTGCCCGCTCTGGGGACGGCTCACGATTGCAGACAGCTTGCTGCCTGCCTTGCCCGGCGCTGCTTCTGTGTCAATTACCCTGACGTCCCAAACTTGGGGGCAATGTGCTTCTGCACCTCTTCTGGAAAGGAGATCTGCACCCCTCCTCTTCTCTTTTAAAGAAAACACACACAAACACACAAAACCAATCAAAGCCATCACACCATCCAAGCCAACTGAGCCTTTAAAAAATCACTGCCAAGTAGCTGTTTACAAGCTGAACAAATAATTACTCTGCCACAAGGAAGAAAAGTATTAATTAAAGCTATTCATTAAACCAGCTTCCCTATTCTGTGGGGTTTATCTGTTAGAAGTGTCAGCCAAAGGTTAGGGGCGGATTAACACACAATGGAGAGCTTTGCCAGTTAAATCTCCTCCTTGTGGTTAGCTTTTAATAATAAAGTTGTCGTTAAAAGAAAGAATTTAATGGTTTTAATTGGGTTTAATTACTTGGAAACTCTTGGAAGGCAGATTAGCTTGTTGAAAAAAAATTTTTTTAGAGGAAGACAAGAAAATGATGGTCATAAAGAAAAAATGAGTTGATTCACATGTTAAACAGTAAAGTGAAAAAAAAAAAACTTGGCTCCTTTGACAGTTCCACAGGAGAACACAGAAAATAGGACCAATCATCTTAGCTCAGCAAATGGGTCTGTTTGTACTAACAAGAACTGAACCGAAAGACTGTAGGAGAAATTCTGTCATCGCTGAATCACAAGAGTCAAACTGACAACAAATGATGAAATCATGGTCAAATTTAAGAGAACAAAGATGTCTAAACTGGTTCCTCTTTTGGGGTTTTATGCAACTATTTAGCATCTTAGTTTCTTCTTCTTTTTTTTTTTTTATCCTTTGAAGAATGTTCTTTTGGCTGGAGATGTCTAGCAGCTTTTAAAGCATTATACTAGAGTATAAATTTGAAGGCAAAAAATAACAAATAAATAGGTAAACGGAGCTGTGAACGCTGAGCAGGGTGACCGGCCATCCTGATTTGCCTGGGACTGAGGGGCTCCTGGGTTGTGGGATTTTATTGCTAAAACTGGACAAACGTGGATGACACGAGTCACCACCTGGGACCAAGGAGCATTTGATAACACGGGAGACCCGTGTGTTTGGGGAAGTTCACACCAAGGGCTACGACCAGGGCTTGACACCCAGCAAGTGTCTACTACTCCATTTGCACTGACGACGTCCTTGTCAAAACTGTGTGTCTTCTGCTTGTTAGCAGTGTAAGAAATGGAAATTATAAGAAATGCTCAAAGCTAACAGCTTATTTTAGCTTCTGTCCCCCCAGCTTGCTTGCTTACAATGTATAGCTTAAGTGAAGCCATGACAGGCGTCAGCGGGTGCTGGGCCTCAGAAGGCGGTAACCACAGGCCATTTCCTGATAAGAGGTTGAAAAGCTCCCGGATGGGGAGGGGGCCAACCTAGGATGACTCTGCAGTAAAATGCAGAGGAAAAGCCCTAACGCCAGAACCAATCAGGTGGCGGCTGGGGACCAACCAGAGCCAACCAGTAAAGAGCTGCAATAAAATGCTGGGGGAGGGTACTTAAGAAAGGCCCGTAGCCTAAGGTGGGGTCCTTGTCAGAATAGAGGCCGCTGCGATTGTTCCTGAGACTCGGACCCTCGCTCAAGCCAGCCAATAAAACTCCTGATGATGATTTCTGCCTCAGTGAGTCTCTCTTGGTTCTGTGGTGCTGCGGTTTCCCGCTCTAACGAGCAGTAGCGTCGTACGTCAGCACGCCTTCCTTGGACAGGACACGTTACACAGCCGGCAACTTGTTTCTAAAGATGCAGTTCTTTAAAAGACACAGCCGTTCATTTATTCTACAAAAGCTGCTCACGACGCAGCTGGTTCGGTTCCATGCACTTGACACGTATTCGCTCACCTAATCCTCCCCCGGGGACCCTACGAGGTAAATATGGTTGCTATTATGCCCATGCGGAAAAGTGACTCGTCTGAGGTCACGTGGCTAAGAAGAGGCGCTGGCTTTGAACTTGAGCAGTCTGGCTCTACAGCCTAGGCTCTAGGCCAGAGACGGCAAACTTTCCCCGTAAAGGGCCGCAAAGCAAATATTTCAGGCTCTGTGGCCCGTATGGTTTCTATCACAACTACCCAACTCTGCTGCTGCAGCCTGAAAGCAGCCATAAATAATATGTAAATGAATGGGCACGGCTGTGTTACAATAAAACTTTATTTAAAAAAAAAAAACAGGTGGTGGGCCAGATTTGGCCCCTGGGATGGATGTAGTTTGCCGACGCCTGCTCTAGACCACTATGCGATACTGTCTCCTTGCTCTCAGACACTGAAAGTCCCTTGTCACATGAAGCTTACATTCTAATGGAGGAGGAGGGCTGTGAAAAACTAAGAAACGGTTCATTTCAGACAGTGACGAGGCCATGAAGAAAAGGAAACTCGAAGATACGCTGGAGGGTGAGATTGCAGCGGGGGGGTGGGGGTGGGGGTGGGGGTGGGGGACACAGAACGGGTTGAGTGTGTCTGTGTGCATGTGATTTGGGAAGGGCTGCTAGAGAGGGGGTGGTCAGAGAAGCCCTCTCTGAGGGGCTGATATCCGAGCGAAGGCCAGGGGATGACCTGGGGGAGGGAACAGCCAGTGCAAAGGCTCTGAGGCAGTGGCAAGCTTGGTGTGCTTGAGAAGCAGAAAGAGGGCCGGAGTAGAGCGAGTGTAATAAGTAAGTGGGAGAGGGAGGATTTGCCAGGCAGGTGAATAGACAATTTAGGGGATTCTAGGCCATGGGCAAGAGTTGGAATTTGATTCAGTGTATTGGAAGCAGGAGGGCAGTTTCCAGCAGGGAGAATGAGGTGGTCTGATTTATGTCCGAAATAGATCACTCAGGCTGCCTTCACGGCACTGCGTCATCCTGTCCAGTTAAAAACCCAGTGAGCTGGGCATCATTATCACACCCATTTTGCAGATGAGGTCTGAGGCTCAGCGAATCCCCCACCTAGTAAGTGACAGGACTGGGCCCAGTCTCATTCTCTCCTCCTGTGCCACTCAGCCCTAGAGGACACAACTGTGGTTGCCTGGAGCACCATCGTCTCTCAGCCTGAAGGCTTCTTTGTGTTGAGGATAAGGAAAGCAGTAGTGGGCCCAAGTCAATACTGGCCTGGTTTTAGTCTGCAGAGCAGCTAAACCGCTTACAAACACTGTGATGGTGCGTCATGGTGTGATGGAACAGTGATGTGTCCTGTCACCCCACACCAGGGAACCTAAGGAATGGGAGGAGGAGAGGAGAGAACAAACAACCCTTTTGAAAAGCCAATAAATGAATAAAGCAAGATTTGTAGTATGCTTAATGGTAGGGCTGCTGTGTACAGCTGCGCAGGCTGTACACTGCATAACTCCAGGGTGTCACTCACATAGACCACTGTGGAAGTAGCATCCCCTAGAGTTGGGCGTTATACATTCTGCACCACAGTGTGCCCTGCCAGGAGGTGATGAATATCACAGAAAAAAATAAAGCAAAGAATTTGTGTTGTGTGGGCTGTGCAGATGTTGCAATTGTATGGGGCGCTCAGGGAGGTCCTCACGGAGAGGGTGGCATTAGAGTAGACTTGCAGGAGGAGAGGGAAGCAGCCATGTGAGTATCTGGAAGAGGAACATGTCAGACAGAGGGAACCAAGTCTTTGAAGGGCCTGAAGCAAGAGCATGCCTGGCAGGTCTGAGTGCCACTGAGGAGGCTGTGTGGCTGGGGCAGAGGGAGGGGAGGGAAGGGACACTAGGAGATGAGGGCATAGGGGTGACAGGGCCAGATCTCACAGGGCCACATCTAAGGGCATGGGCCCTGATAACTGAGCCAGAGGATTACATTTCAAACGTTTAATGAGCACCTAGTATATGCTGGGTAAGACCACGCAGTCTCCTGGCCTCCATGTTGCTTGCAATATGCATCTTAAACTCAGCGTCTGCTGTTTTTATCTTGTTCTTACAGAGCCTAAGCAGTTCACGTGGTGAATGAGCGAAATGGCCCAGGTGAGATGCACGGCCTTGTTGGTCTTTCATTTTCCAACTCTTTTTTCTTTTTTTAATTTTAAAAAATAATTTTCTTACTTTTTTTTTCCCCCAAAATGTTCATGCTAGTGAGGTTGATATTTTCCAACTCTTGATACAAAAAACATTGACCTTTTCCTTCAATTCTCCTTAGAGAAGACGCCAGTGCAAGGGGGTTAGTAACGACGACTGGTGTTTGACCTTAGCGTTAGGGAGACGACAGGGACTGTGGGGTGGAGGACTGTGGCAAACTAGAGAACACCTGTGCCATTTAAAAGGGTCGGCTGCTGGGCAGCTCCAGCCAAGGGATACCACGCGGAGCTGTGAGTGCGGTGTGGGCAGACCTTCCGATTTTCCAAGAGAACCCAGAAATCTGGGTTTTTATGTGAAATCTTCTAATTTTAAATGCTGGCAACTCATTTAAAAAAGTGAGAAAAAGAGTATGTTTAAGAGCCAGGTGTGGCCTGCAGGCCTGCAGGCCCGCTCACCTGAGTGATAACTGGCGTAGGAGGGAACCAGGGTGGATCGAGGGTTGGTTGGCCATGGAGCTTGGAGGCCTGCAGTCAGGTGACAGAGCGGCTTAATACGGCCTTCGGGGTTCTGGGGCTGATCCCCTCTCTGCCACTCACCAGCGTGGCAGTCTTGGGCGCAGCCTCTGTGTCCTTCTAGGTGGAAGGGGGTCACCGTGTCTAGCCTGTGGGTTTGTCTTGAGGACCAAGGAGATGAGCCACGTAATGAGTGTGATCCGGTGCTAGGCTCGGGGGCAGAGACTCACGTTTCGTCCCCACGGTTGAAGGTTGCTGGGCATGCGTTATATGCTACAGACCAGAAGTCATTGTAAACGTCAATACTTCATTTTTGTTTTTTAGCGCTACACACTTTGTAAACTTGACAATGAGTCAAATGGATCAATGCCTTGTAAACCACCAACCTCCAAAACCCACCCAAGATGAAATAGCTACAACTATTAAAGAACCTGAATTCATAATTAAAAACCTCCTCCTGCAGCCCCCCTCCCGAATCTCCAGGGCCAGATGGTTTCACTGAAGACTGTTACACCAAACACTTCCCAGAGACTGAATACCGACGCTCCACAATCTTTTCCAGAAAACAAAGAGGAGGGAACGCTTTCTAACGCATCTGATGAGGCCAGTATTACCCTGACACCAAAACCAGGTGCAGACAGTACAAAACAAAAACCAAGCACCAAGACACAAAAACCCACTTGATCTTTCAAGTTAAGCAATGTTCATCCTTTGCTCCCTCCAGGAAGCCTGTGCCCCTTCAAGAGCACCCGCAGTGCCCTTTGGGGGGCAGAGAGTGAGCCTCAGGCTTGTCCGGGGAGGCCAGTGGGGCAGGAACTGCTGTTCCAATGTCACAGACACACACACTGAGACCCCCAGAAGAAAAGTGACTCGCTCCAGGTCTTGGACCCAGGAAATGGGGCAGATGGGATGGGATCCGAGGCCTCTGGACCCCACGAACGTCACACCACCCAACGGGATTCCAGTCAGAAAAGGCACAAGAGCTACCATGGCAAGAAGCGGCTTCCCACCCCAGCGGGCACACGGGCTGCGGCCACACGCAGCAAGACCAAGCCTGGACTCAGCGGCTGCCACCCAGGAGATTCGTTCTTTCTTTTTCAAAAATTGAGGTGAAATCCACAAAACATAAAAGGAACATTTTGAAACGAACAATTCGGTGGCTTCTAGTACACAATGTTGTGCAACCACTACCTCTACCCGGTTCCCAAACATTTTCATCACCCCAAAAGGAAACCACATACCCATGAAGTACTCGCACCTCCTTCCTGCTCCCCTCTGCCCCGGTAACTTCCAATCTGTGTTCTGTCTTTATGGTTTGCCTATCCTGGATATTTCATAAAAATAGAATCACACAACATATGACCTTCTGCATCTGGCTGGTAGCCTAATATTTTTGAGGTGCATCCACATTGCAGCATGTCTAAGTACCCCCTTCCTTTTCATGGCTGAATAATATTCCCCCCATAGGAATATCCTGTGATGTGTTTATCCACTCATCATTGATGGAATTTCCAAAGAGATTCTTTTTTTCTTTTTGAGACAGAGTCTCATTTTGTCGTCCAGGCTAGAGTGAGTGCCATGGCGTCAGCCTAGCTCACAGCAACCTCAAACTCCTGGGCTCAAGCAATCCTCCTGCCTCAGCCTCCCAAGTAGCTGGGACTACAGGCATGCACCACCATGCCTGGCTAATTTTTTCTATATATATGTTAGTTGGCCAATTAATTTCTTTCTATTTATAGTAGAGACGGGGGTCTCGCTCTTGCTCAGGCTGGTTCCGAACTCCTGACCTTGAGTAATCCACCTGCCTCGGCCTCCCAGAATGCTAGGATTACAGGCATGAGCCACCAAGCCCGGCCCAAAGAGATTCTTAAACTGCAGATTCCCACTGTGAATTAGGCCCTGTCGGGAGACACGCATCAGAGCTTCCCTGTCTGCCATCAGAGGGGCCCGAAAGTTCGAGAATCTCAGTGCAAGTGTAGGAAGCAGGCAAACGGTGAGGCAAACACCTCCCACTCCCCTGTCAAAGCCAACCCCAAACACAATAGGCACTGACACCTTTCTGCCATGCAGCAGGTGACACCTCATCACCAAAGGCTCATGGGAATCCCAGCAATCTTTGGACTAGCTCAAGGACCCTATTGTTGGCAAATTAAGTAGCATAAAAAGTGCAGGTGGGGAGTTGTGGGGAGACAGCGTCTCAACCTGCTAGTTACAGGTAAAGGAAAATTGGTCCCATTATTCAGGCTCCCAGGGTGCCTAGGATTTTTTTCACCACTTACCATTGTGAGCAGCAAGCCCTATATTTACAGAAGACAAAAGAGCTTCTCACCCTGACCCAACCGACAATTTGTTGTAGGTTTTGCATAGAGGATTTAAATCCATCTCATTTTTTTTTTCTTTCAGATGCCCGTCAGCATTCATTCAAAGGTGGGGGAAGAAGGGAGGGAAAAGTTGGCAAAGGAAGTCTGGGGAAGAAGTCAGCATCTGTTAAATTTGTGGGCGGAAAATTAGGCGCACTCAGGAGTCTTAACTTGCTCTAAAACCTTCAACCCAAGTTGAGTGATTCTACAAGGAAATGGTCTCTCTCCAAGTGGCAGAGAGCACAGGGCTTCAAAGAATGTCCCTGCTAATGAGCACTTTTCTGACAACCCCAAACCATCTTTAAAATATATTTTATGTTGGAAATAATCCTTTAATGCTCTAAAATAAATAAGCGGAGGCACTTGGCACGGAGGTCGCCCGGCCCAGGGAAGCACTATTATAAGGGATTAAGTCGACAAAGGGCACCGCCCCCTGCCCAGCGCCCCTCAAACTATGTCATTCACCTCCACGACATTTTTCAAAGCTTTTCCAACTTCTCCCTCGCCCACCCCCGCCAAAATGACAACTGCAGATGTTTGCTTCTTGCCCTCACTCCTTGCGGGATGGGATGAAGTGACAAGTGAGGTCACCCTCCGTCTCCAACCCTGTCCTGCAAAGAAAATAATCACTGGTCGAGAAGCCCAATCAAAGCCACCCTTTCTTTATTAGCCACAAAGACTAAACACCTTTTACTTAACTGAAAAGAGAGCGGGAGGGGGAAGAAAAGATTTAAATACAAGGTTTAACCCCCAGTGGGGGAAAGAAATCTCCAACTTCCTCAGAAAATCCTTTCCAAATTGTATTCATCTTGACCTAATCCACATCTACCGAGCGAATTAGGCAGTATTTATTTTGAGAATCTATTTTATAGAGTTCCAAGGAGTCTGTTTTCCTTGGGCAGGGCCTGCTCTCCATTTCAGAGCTAGAGGCCGCCGGCAAGGGCCTGGCCGGGGCCCTTAACTTCCAAGGTGCTTGGCTCACGTGACCAGCAAAATGTAAATAAACACAGCTGAGCTCGGCAGAAATTGGAAGGTTTTCTCATTAAAGAAATAAAATAAACAGATGTCCTTAAGCACTTTGGCTTGTGTTTGTCAAAGGATGGAAAGCTCTAGAAGTCCGGGCGGCAGAAGTGAATTACAGACGCATCTCGAGGTGGAAGGAGGGGGACGAACAGAAAGCAAAGCAAAGAATCTGGGGTCCCCTGAACTGCCTAATCGTCCTCCAGGGAGGGCACTTTTGATTTGAACCTTAGCAACTTCTACAAATAGTTTTTAACTGCTGGGCCATAAAACCTGGGTTTTTTATTTCTTCTCAGTCTGTAAAGCAGTGACGGAGGGGCCGAGCCACGCATCGCCAACTGGATCTCATTGAACCCCATGGCACCACGCTGGGTATCGGATTCCGAATCACGTAATGACACCGCGGAGGGGTGGGGGAGGGCCGTGGCTGGGGGAGGGGGCAGAGGAGCTATGGGAGGGGGCGCAGAGCCAAGATCGCTACCCGGCCTCTGGATCCATGAAGCCAACGCCAGGCGAATCGGGTTTACGGCTCACCCCCCGACAGTAATCCGTGAAAGCACCTATCTCGGGGGCATGGGGTGGAGAGGCAGATGGCGGGTCCGGAAGTGTCTGCATTTCTGACGCCTCCCCGGGGATGCTGGGGTCCGTGGACGGCACTTCCGGGAGCCACTCACGCTACAGCAAGGCTCTGGCAAGGACGCGTTTCAGTCCCCTAAGAGCCGCTCGTGAGAAGTCCGGACAGCTATACACCCTCCTCAAGGCCTTAGTACGATCGCCCTGGGAGCTGACCCTGAGCCTAGGATTCAGGTGTGAGCATTTTACCTGGGAGGTGACCCCAGGAAGTGCTGGTGACACGGTAGGGGAGAAGGGAGGGGAAGGGTTGGGTGGGTCAATGAGCAGGTCGCTGCTGGGGGCCGCAGGGGCTCTGTCCCTCGGGGGACATCTGGGAGGCCCTAGAACACACAGCAGAGTGTCGTGGGTGCTTGCAGAGGTGCCCACGGGAGTGGGGGTGCCACGGGAAAGAGGGTGGGCATCGACAGCATCTTCTATAATGAAAATTCAATTCTAGTCCTTTAGCAAGGATGCTAATGACGTTATTCTGTAATCAAATGATCACACCAAGAAATGAATAATTGCAAGTGTTGTTTTAGCGAGCCCTGTGGTGCCATGACCTGCTCGGGAAGGGTGGGGACCTTCCCTGAGGACGTGATGCTGGATGGGAAGCACTGGCTGGGCTAAAGGGTGAGGAGAGCGCTCCAGGCAGAGCAGTAGCCGGTGCAAAGGCCCTGTGGTGGCAAGAGCATAATGAGCGGGCAGCTGCAGCAGGGCTCAGGGCCGGGGGCCAGAGATCAGCTTGGCAAGGCTGGCAGTGGCTGGACCTGGCAGAGCCTGCAAAGTCATGGCCAAGAGCCTGTCTTTAGGGTGGTGGGCGCCACTGAAGGGTTTTCAACTGGGGGTGAAGATGAGGAAGGTGACAGGGTCGTGTTTGTTTCTTGGAGCAGTCATTGTGGCTGCCCAGTAGACAGGGGGCGGGCAGGCAGAGAGGCAGCAAGGAGGCAGAGGAGGTCCTGGCCAGAGGAGACGGAGGCTGGGCCAAAGCAGGTGGTGGTGGAGACGCAGAGATGGGGGTGGAATTCAAGAGATTTCAGGAATAATAATTGTGACATGTGGGGTGCAGGTCAGTAGTTAAAAGAGTTACGTGAGCATGTATCGCAATGGGGACCTGACTTCCTCTGGGGACCCCGAGGATGTGATTTTTGAACTGTGTTATGAAGGATAACCTGAGCTTCCCAGTGGATAATGGGAGTGGGGAAGGAGGAAGAAGACTATTCCAAGAGCTCAGAGCAGCATGTGCAAAGGCCCAGAGGCAGATGAGAACTTGGAGCCCCTGGGTAACCACAGGTGTCCAGGGCGGCTGGGGAAGAGGGCTCGAGATGGCAGCAGGGAGCTGGTTAGTGGGCCACCGTGGGGAGCCTGCCTCCCTAGCAGCAAAGGGGATCACCACAGGGCTTCAGGGAGGGGTGGACCGGATCCGACTTGCATGTTCCAAGGACCCCTCTGGCAGCTGAGAGGCGGCCGTGTGGTGGGGTGGGCTGACTGCAGGTGGGCGGCAGGTAACAAAGATCTCAGGTAAGTAGACCC
>VSMD01095633.1:0-34973 GCA_008750895.1 Mirza zaza
AAAGAAAGAAAGAAAGAAAGAAAGAAAGAAAGAGGGGAGTGTAAAGATATGGAGATAGAATGAAAAATTCCCATATATAGCTAATAGGCATTCCAGAAGAAAAAAACAGAGATAATGTGGGAGAAGCAATATTCAGTATAATAATAGGTAGGAATTTTCCAGAATTGATGAAACACAGATTCAGAATGCACAGTAAGTACATCATCAGCAGGATAAATAAAAGCAAAAACCTAGCCACATTATAGCAAAATTCCCAAAGCAGAACATCTTAAAAGCAATCACAGAGGAGAGACAGATTCCTTGCTAAGAATGACATTAAGACTGGCAGCCAATATCTCATCAGCAACACTAAAAGACAGAAGATGATGGAATGGTATCTTTAAAATACTGAGTGAAAATAGTTTATCTAGAATTCTATACCTTGTTAAATGAAGGAAAAATAAAGACATTTTCAGACAACAACTCTCTACCACTAACAGATCGTTCCTGGAAAGATTCTTAAAGGATATACTCCAGAAAAAAGGAAAATGATCCTGGAAGGTAAGAGTATGATGCAGGAAGCTATGTTAAATAAATAAATTGGCAAGCACGGATTTGTGAAATAACAGCAGTGCAGTCTAATTTGAAGGGTTAAAAAGATAATAACAAAATAGGGCAACAATAACGTAAAATATGTAGAAAGGTGATTGAAATTAAAGTGCTTTAAGGTCCTCGTGTTGTCAGGATGAGAGCAGAACTATTGATTAATTTAAGATTTTGTTGTGTTAAGTATGTGTACTAAAAATTGAAGGATAACATCAAAAGCATAGAAATAGAGTGCCTAATTTCCAAACCAGTAGAGGAGAAAAGAAAATAAGGAAAACTCAAATCATCTAATAGAAAATAGAAGAAATGGAGAATAAAAAAAGAAGTGTGGTAAGTAAGTAGGACAAAATAAGATGGCATATAAAAATATACCAAATCACACATCAAAATAAATGGACCAAAGACCCTGGTTATGAAACATATGAAAAGTGAGAATGATTGCATAACTTAGTAAGTATATTGCTCTGTAAAAAGGTAAAAGATCCCCTTCTACCAAGTACATTCATATCAATCCAGAGAAAAATTGTAGTGATACCAACACAGTGGTGGGGTAGGTAGGTAGAAACTAGAATGATGTGTGTTAGAGCGTGCTATGGTACTTCTCTTGTTCCAGAGAGAATGTATCTATTCCAGTTGTTATACCCACATAAAAATCACTTTAAAACTTAGTGGCTTAAAGTAACCACAATTCTTTTATTATCTCTCGTGATTTCTGTGGGTCAGGAATTCTGGAAGGGCTTAGCTGAGTGGTTCTGGCTTACAGTCTCTCATGTGGTTACAATTAGACTGTGGCTGGAGCTGGAATGGCAGGGGGCTGGAGCAACTGGGGGCTGGTCGGGCACCTTTCTCTCTTCACTTGGTCTCAGGGCCTTTCCATGTGGTCTTTCTACATGGGCTATTTGGGCTTATAGCATGGCAGCCTCAGGGTAGTTGGACTATTTAAATGGTGGTTCAGGGCTCTAGCATGAGTGATCCAAAAAGCAAGATAGAAGCTACATCACCTTTTTTGACCCAGTCTTGGAAGTCACAGAGTGTCTCTTTAACAGCATTCAAGTTACACTCAGATCACAAGCCTACCCAGAGTTAAGGGGAAGAGATATGGACTGTCCCGCCCCAAACTACCTTTCCATGGGAGGAGTGTCAAGGTGCCATTGTAGAATAGCATTGTGGAATATAGAATAGGATGTCAGATGGGGGACATTGTTGGGGCCATCTTTGGAAAATATAATCTGCCACAGTATAGGTATTGTTTAATAAATTGATTGAAGCTAGAGGCAATTGCCAGAAGAATAAACTTAGAATGTGTAGCTTATTAACTAAGAGAGAAACATTTGATATTTTCAATGGAAGTCAGAAGAAAACAAACACAAAAGGAAATTGCAATTAATAGAAAATGAGAAATAAGATGGTAAAATGAATTCATAATGGCAGTTACAATAAATGTAAGTGGGCCAAACTCACTGATCAGGATCCAGCCTGCTATTGTTTACTTTCAACTATTTTGTATTCTTAAAACTAAAAGAAAGTCCGTGAGTTGAATAAAGATATATCAGGAAAAATAAATAAAGCTGAGGTAACAATGTTAATATCAGACAAAATAGAATTCAAGGCAATAGACACCATAAAGGCCAAAGGGGGATGGTAGGTACTAGGAAAAGAAATGATAGTTCCAGAATATATAATTATGAACACACATTTATTCATGTAGCAAAATATATTAAATGCCTACAACATTCCAAACATTTTTGTACGTTTGAAGGATACAGCAGAGACCAAAACAGACAGAAATACTTATCTTCATTAGAATTTACATCGTATGCAATTATCAACATAACCTCAAGTATTTAAAGCAACAACGGGCACAACTTGAGAATATAAAGAATATAATAGATAAACCAGGAAGTATAGCTGGAGATGTTAAGATATCTCTCTCTGAAAACTGATGAATAAAGAAGACAAAAAATAAAGCTATTTAAGATTTGAACCACACAGTTAATAAACTTTAACTAGTGGATATGAATAGAATCTGACACTCAACAAACAGATTACATATTCTTTTTGAACGCACATGGCACATTTACAAAATGAGAGAATGCAACATACCAAAAAAGCATTCTAAATAAATTCCAAAGCCTCAACATCATTCAGGGCTCAGGCCTTTTTTCTTTCAGCCCAGGGACTCTTCTCTGTGAGAACTTTTGGAAGGCAAAGCAGAAGGTTGAATGACTCTATTCTCTGCAATAATCCACCTCCCCCGAGCAAAAGCAAAACCCAAACAGTGATAACCATGGCCTATAGCAATAAACTGTCCCTGTTCTCTTAAGTGGGAATATCTTCTGTTGGCAGCATCTATCCCAGGTTCTCTTCAGCTTGGTTCTTGCCTGTGTTCTGGGTTTCAAAATGGCGCCCAGCTAGGAAGGAGAGGCTTTGCCTCCCTGACCCCTGAGAAGGACTTCTGCCCATACCTGGCTTTCAGAGTGGCTGCTTGGGATAGCAGGGTGGTCTTGGTGGCAGAGAGGGTTTTCCTTTGCAGTAAGCCAAACCCTCCCACTTGAGAACAAGGTCATTTGCTTTGTGGGCTGTCCTAGTCAGAGACCACCCCTCAACTGCCAGGTCTTAGGAGGAAGTTCTGCCACCAGCTACTAAAGGCATCACTAGAACTTCACCAACAGAAATTAGAAGCCTATAAGCTAATGCATCCCAACTTTTATTAGCGGGGTAGCTATGTTCAGAATGTCTTCCTGGGTTCAGCCCCTTCCTCAAAGTGTTGACATAAAGTTCATTCCAGTCATCAAAGTTCCACTAAGGGTAAAATTTTAGACCTAAAATCTACCCCCCACCTTTTTCCTTAATTACAAAGATTCTATCTCTACTCTCAGACCTACCTTTGACAGATACTTTCAGGGCCAGGTCTGAGCCATTCTTTTTCTTTCACTCCAATTTTTATTTTGAAAAAAAATTCACAAATACAGGCTCATTTTTAAAAACCTCAAGTAGTAGTGCCCTCTCCCCACTTTATTCCTCAAAACAAAAAACACCACTAAACTGAAGCTGAGGCAGACAAACAGAAGTGCAGAAATCTACAGGATGATCCTGTGCTCATTTCCGGATAGTGGCCTTTCAGATGTAATTCTGAACTCTCACCCACATATTTAAAAAATAAATGAGTCTTTTGATTGGCATTTGGAGTATTGGAACCTGAATCTCTGGCTTTATTTTTAAAGCCTGTTCCCATTTGTATTCACAGGCAAGCTTTGCTCTCTGGTTCTGTCCTTGCCTTTTGACATTTAGGTGTTACTTGAGGTAGTAAGTGGCCCAGATTTGAGTCTCTGAAGTGGAGATGGGGTGCCTCAAACCTGCTTCCACCTTGTCCTGGGTTACCACTCAAGGGTTTTCACAAGTAGAGCTCTGTATTTAATGGTATACAGTAGTTAATTTGGTTTCACGTTTGAAAACATCTATAAAAATGGTCTGTTTCCATAGAAGCTTCTTGAGAGTGTTCTTTCTTGTAAGAACGGACTTCAGTTAATGTGTCCATTTTCGCAGCAGCTGTCCACTTAATGTGACCAAGGCATGTGCCTCTGTGACCCCCAACTCCCATTCCAGACCTTCTTGGTGGATGTGGGCATGATTTTCAGGGCCATTTCTTCATAATTCTCTCTTCTTTCAATTTTTATTTCAAAAAATTCTAAACCTTCGGAACAACAGAAAGAATAGTATAATGAGCACCCATATACCTTACATCTTGATTCACAGATTATTATTTTGCCATATTTGCTTATCTGTATATCTGTCTATCTACCGATCTTCTTCCTGGACCATTTGAAAGTAATTTACAGGCATCACAACACTTCACCTCTATGTATTTCAGCCTATGTTTCCTAAGAACAAGGACATTCTCCTATATAACCACACAACCATTTTCACATCCAAGGAATTTATACTGACACAAAAATATCTAATGTGTAGGGCTATACTCAAACTTTGTCAATAGTCCCTATACTGTACTTTCTAGCATGTTCTTTTCCTGATCCAGAATCCAATCTAGGATCAATATTACATTTAGTTGTCATATCTCTTTAGCCTCCTTTAATCTGTTTCTCCAAGGAGGCTGGTTCCTTTTGATGGGAAATGGTATTTAGAAACTAAGGGCTAGGTGGACTCATTCTCAGCACTTCCTTTTAAGCTGGGCTCCGAATTGGCTGTTGAGGGGACAATGGTAACCTACACTTAGAATTGGCTCATACCTTTCTGATCCATCTTCTACCAACTTAGGAGGATGTCCTGGGAGTCCTAGGTGAGGGGTGTGGTAAATGAGTTTAGAGCCAGACTGACACGGGTCTGACTCCCTACTCCCTGCACTTGCTCGTGACCTCCAGAACCTTATGTAAACTCACTGAGCCTGTTCTTTTCATCATTGGAGTGGAAATCATTGTATTAATTTTACCACATTGTGGTAAAGATTAAACGAGGTAACATGGCATGTTCATATTCCACATATGTTTACTGAGCATGCCTTCTACTGTGCAATGTGCTAGAGATAGAATAGTGAACAAAACTGGGCATGATCCCAGTTCTTACAGAGTTTACCGTTTAGTCGGGGAGACCCACACGATAGCTGTGTGGTTCAGGTTGTAACATTCCAGGTGGAAAGGCAATCCCTATAACTCATTCATTTTGATATTCTCAATGCCTAGTGCAGTGTCTGAACACACAGTAGGAGTTTAATAAATGCTAGTTGATCTCTTTTGGAACTGACTTGAGGACCAGTCAACTGCAGGGGTTTCTTGGAAACTTTCCCTTTATTTGGACCATTAATAGCATTCTGAAACACAGTGAAATCTGTAATCACTCTCTTTTGAGGAGTAGCTGGGTTGCCAGGGATTAAAAAGATACCCACTGGAGATTTCCACAAGTCCAGTGCCATGTGTTAGTAATCAGTCAGCTGGCAAGTATTTTCTGAGGGCCTACTATGTTCAAGAGACTGTAGAATTAGAAATGTAGAGAAGCAGAAGACTCAGTTCCAGTTCTCAAAAGCTCAGCCGGACAGAGGAGGCAAGAAAAGTAAGCTCAGGTACATATGAAAAGATGGGCAACAGGAAAGTGTGTGTTAAGTGCCCGATGGCGGTAAAGAAAAGAGAACTCTCCATGGGAGAGGTCAGAGTGGGGACAAAGATGACTGTCAACCTGCCAACAGATGACATTAAGCCATGGGGGTGTCAGTAGGCTTTAGAAAGGTGGAGAAGGGAAGGATAGGGAGTGGGCCATGGGAACTGCCGGAGCAAAGGTGTGGAGCTGGGACTATAATTAGGCCAGGCAGGTTGTAATAAACAAATCCTGGGTTGTGCTTCTTGTCATGCTCAGAAAAGGGCACTCAGTCACTAAAGATGAACCCTGGGCAGTCTGCTCTAGAACACTAAGTCCTCGACTATTACTAAGTTATCTGGTTAGAAGAAGGATGGAGAAAAGTGCTCTTGACGGCAGTTTACAAAGGGATGATCAGACGAGAAGGAGGCATGTGCGAGCAGAAGCAGCTCAGATTAAACCACATAGTGTGGTGCTGAGGATCAAAGACTCCAGAGTTACACAGCTTGCGTTCCAACGTTTTACCTGTGCGACTTAACCTCTCTGAGGCTCAGTTTCTTCCCTTGTAAAGTGTGGATAATGACGGTATCTACTCGAGAGTCTGGTGACATCACACATGAAACCGCACCTGGCTCACAGAACACCGAATGAATTGTGGGCAGGATTACTCCCCCGTAAAACGTTCCAGAGGCCCCAGTCTATCTAATTAGAGATGCTAGAGCTCCAGGCATCTCATCCACACCCTGTATTTCCCCAGGAGGCCACTGAGCTCAGCATCACCAGGAGTCAACCAGGTCTAGAGCCCGGGCGTGGGCTCTGGGGCTCGCCCCCTTCACCCATGGCTCCTCTCTGCCTGAGAGCAGATGGTGAGGGAAGCAGACAAAGCCAGGCACGAGAAGCAGCAACTTGCTCTTGAACAGGCTGGCAGCCCCCCTCTCCCCTCCCAGCCTCACCCTGGGCTGGGAGCGCGTGCTGGGAAGAGGATTAAATCAATGCCAATTCACATCTCTCCAGAAGCTGGCTCCCTGATCCGAACTAATAAGCAAATCATTAGTGAATTAGGGCTGGGGAGGGCTCGGCACAGCGCTCCTTAACTCCAGCTGTAAGACAGCATAGGAGCCTCAAGCCCTTTCCTTAGCCACTTTAAAATGTTTACACCAAGGAGATTTTCCATGTTAAAGCAACAATCGACAATCTAGCTTCGTCCCCCACCACAACCACCCCCACTTGGCCAAGCCCTAGAACCCTTGGAGACCACGACAGGCAGCCAGCACTCCTTTTTCTTCCTCTGGATGCTGGGTACCTGACCCTGTGCCACGAAACTTCCCCTCTCTTCCATCAGGCCACAAACCCCATGTTCTCCACAGAGTCTGGGTCTAGAGGGTTTCTGAGCCCTCCAGACCAAGATGTCACCCCCATTCCCCCTGCCTTGGGCACAAACTTGGCCCCCTTGCTTATTTCCTGGTGAAAGCCCATTATCTCTCATTTACATCTAAACTAGCTTTTCATACTATTTTAAAGGCTGCTCCTCCCCTTCTGTAATCTCCCTGCGAATGAATTAAAAGTTGATTCTTGAAACGCACAAATCTTGGGGGCAGTTTCTTTTTCCTTCTTATTTAAATCATACGCTGTTTTGGACTAACCCTTTTATTTCCTCCCAATTATGATTTCTGGTGTGTTTTCCAGAGCTTTACAACATGGCATCTGATTATACACAAAGCTTCAGAATAAAGCCCTGTTTTTCCCTTCATTAACGACACAAAGGATGGCTGTGTGATCCACACAGCACTTTGTGATTTAATGCAGCTTTACAGTCTAAATCGCACCCGGCTTGGGCAAAGCAGATTTGGGAGTGAATCAACGCATTTTCTTGCTGCCAGGAGCTCCCTTGCAGATTCCAGCAAATTCTTTCACCACACGGAATTAGCATTTGATTAAGCTCTGCAGACACGTTCAAACTTTTACCACTGAGCGCCGGCAGGGCTGCAGTAATCTCCAGAGAGGGGGAGGCACCAAGAGCAGCCACCGCCGCCACTCCTTCCCCCAGCCCCTCTGTCCCCAACAGGCACACTTTGCAAAAAATTGTGAGAGTGATGCACGATGGATGGCAGATTGAGGGAGAGGGTACCAGAAAATGTGAGGGCGCCAGAAAGCAGGGTGGAAGTGGGGGGAAGGTGGCGAGAGACATCAGATGCTTACTTGGGTTGTGACCACGCTTTCTGTCCCAAACTTGCCCTAGACAGGCTGTCTCCGCCAGTGTGCTCACCACAAGGGCACTCCTGATGTTACAATGATTCTCTGATTCTCTGACCCAGGAGCAATGTGACCTTCTACCAGAACCCGGCCTGGCCCCAGGTCTGAGGGAGCCCGGAGGGTCTTTCCTGGCGCCCCTGCGCTGCCCTGCCGTCCTGTCGGCGGGCCGCCTCCACCCGGGCGAGCTCGTGATTCACTTCCAGGAGAGCTGCGAGTTATGCCTCCCAACAGCCTGGGTTTAAAATCTCGTCCGTTTCCATTATGCAAATGTGAGAAGCGGAAGTTTATCAAACTGGGGCTTTGTACCTAGAAAGCGGGCGTGCCAGCATGGGGGGCTATAAAGGCTTTATTGCCACAACTTTGGGGTGATTGCTTCGCTCACAAATGCCAGGAGCACGATTGAATTATGCAGGTCTTCCCAAACAGGTGGCAATAAAAACTTTACAGCCTCCCACACCATCACATATTTTGTTTATGCCTCTTAGGTGTCTTATTTTGTTAGAGGTTTTTTTTTTTTTTTTTTGGACCTTTCTGTTACTATGGAAACGGGAGTAGGTGGAGGTGGTTCCGGGTACCTGTTAAGGCAAATGCAAGGTAAGTGAGTTATCATAGAGATGCTCCGATTTTAGCCTCTGTTTGAGGAAATAACTGAGGTTCTGTGAGGAGGGAAACTAATTAGTTCTGGAATATCACACTCATTTTGGAATCCTGCAGCATTCCTGTAGGAAAAGCAGGGAATGTGTGGGAAATGTCCATTTTACAGATGGTGAAACAGAGGTATAGAAACCATCTTTCTGGCAGTCAGCAAGTTTACCCCATAGGAAAAAAAGAAAAAGAGCAAAAAGGAGTATATCTTCTGGGTGCCTGTTTACCTATGGTTCTCTTAGAGCTTTAAAACCAAAATCAGGGGCTCATTTTTGGTAACCTGAGGTCAGGCTATAGTGACATCTACTGGCAAAGATGGAACTGGCCAAAGGAGGTTTTTCTGTTGCTGGCAGCTGCCCAGCCAGGAGATGATGGTAGGTCTATAGCATGGGCTTGTGGATGGCTTAGATGGGAGAGAGGGTTGCACAGCCCCTTCCCTTCTGAGTGTGATACGGAAAACAGGCTCAGACAGCAGGGTGCCACAGTAAGGGCACAGAGGGTCCAGACCTCAGTGGTTCCAGATGCCCTCTCAAGTCCAGAAGATACAATTTGACACTGGATGAGAGGGAATATCGACGTGGATCTCTTGGTTCCTGTTGCCAACAAGAAGAGGTTCTGCGATTTGGGAATCCTGTTCAGCTCTCTCCTTTGGGAGGGGCTGAAACTCTCATTCCTTATGGAAGTGGGAGTGAGGAAGGCAGGTAGGAGAGTTAGGAGGAAGCTGAGTGATGCTCATTGAAGCGTCGGCAGCCACAGAGAAGAGGCAACCCTGCAGAAGAGAACATATCCCTTGGGGTGCCCTGTAAAGACCATGGTACCCTTGCCCCAGAACGAGGAAGTTGGTTTAAGAAGTTATTGGAAACGAGGAGGAGGACCTGGGCTTCATAAGCTCCTTGTGAACTTGAGTAAGTCCCATAGCTGCCCTGAGCCTTGGTTTCCCCATTTTAAAAAGACCAAATACAGTATGTGTCCTAGCTGTGTCCCTCAGGGGGTTGCCATGAGTAAAAACGTGACAAGCATCAACATTTGTAGAATTTTATACTCAACTAAAGGCTGCCATGCATTTGTGTCCTGCCAAACCTGATGCCCAGAGATCTCCTCCTCAAAGATGTCTTACCACTCCTAGTTGGGGATGGGAGGCTCTGCGTAAGCATTCTGGAGTCTTCTGCGGCAGCACTACTCAAGGAGTGGTCCACAGACCAGGGCAGGTTCAAGAACAATTTGTTACCTGTAAGTGACAAGATAGTACAGAAACCGAGTGTAAGCATTTGGAAACTTCTCTAACACTATGACAGAGTCAATTTACGTCTGTTGAAATCCAAATACTAAAACTTTGGGCTTTTTTCAATTTCATTTTTTTCCCAGTAATTCATTTTTGTTGTACTTTATCAAAGATTTGTTGGTGACAGATTGGGAAAACAAAAAAATAAGAAACAACTGATCCTTTACCACAGATAGTTTGGGAAGCGCCGCTCTGCGGGGGCCCCATGGCCACCCTCCTACAGCATCCTCCTGCTGGCAGATCGTAGGAGGATGCACGGAGCTGCTTTCTCAGTAAATTACATTATGAATTGTCGGCAGCGAGCCCTGCTCTGTGCAGGTGGTTGTGCTGGCCATGGCTCGAGTAGGACATCCATCCAGCTGTTGGTGCTGACTTTCAGGTCCCCCAGCTCTTTCAGCCTTACTGGACCACGCCTGCCAACTGGGGAGGCCCCCTGGGACCTCTCTCCCTATCAATCTCCCCACGCTTTGAAAGCACAAAAACATGAGCCCTTTCCAGTCTCCCCTTTCTTTTCGTCCTAAGTGAACCTGAGCGCATGGCTGGAGCTATCGAACACGCAAATGAGATTTCATGATCTAGTTCATTAGGCTGTGAATCCCTGGGTCCACCATCCGCAGAGACACTGCTGCGGCTTGTTTTCTCTCTGTGTCTGTCTCTGGGGACACACTCTCTGCACTACACCCATTAGTACTGTCCTCCCCTCCCAGGTGCTTCTCCCTGGCAGGTCCTGCTGCCTTATTCGCACCCTTGGCGCAGCCCTGCCATTTCTCCGGCTGAACAGAGGCCTGGGGGTGATTTGGGGGAGGGGGTGGTCTTCTGACTTTGGACCAGTTATCTCTCTTACCCTCACTCTTCTTATCTGTGCATTGCATATAACGATATCCACGTGATGCAGGTTAAGTTGTTAGGAGTACTTCCTGGGACCATAATAAGGGCTCAAAAATAGTAGTTATTGATATCTGATTATTATTGTCTTCCAATGTTTGATTTTCGTGGTCTTGGGAAATTAAACCCAGAGCTTCTGCTTCCGTTTTCTCTTCTGTCATATGGGGATTACAAAGATCTCCTTCATACGCTTGTTGTACAGATTAAAAGACGTCAGAGTCGGAACATCCGTGTGAGAGTTCCCAGCAGTCTCCCTCCCACTCCCACTCAAAAGTTGATCACTTCAGGCACAAATTTGCCCCTCTCTGGGAGGGGCCTTTCCTCTGCGCTCCCCCGCCCCCACCCGACCCAGTGACTCACTTTATTTAGTAGGCTGAGGTGAGGGCATTTTGTCCAGGCAAGAAGGGGCGTTCTTCTGGTGTAGGGCGAGAACAGTGTGCTTGTGGGTGACTGCACATGGGCGGACCCCTGCCACTACTCACACCCCAACGCCCAGCCCCCACGTGTGATCCAAGCTAGAAAGGCCAACAGCACTGTTCCCTCCTTGCGGCACGGTCAGGCATTTTAGCAAACGTAGGCTGATCAGGTCAGGAGACAGCGGTAGGCAACCAGCTCACAGGAACACTCCATCTGACCACGTAAGTAATTCAGCTTTTGGCTTCTTTTATGTTTTTAAAAATTGACCTCACCTCCAAGATTGCCTAGAGCCAGCTTATTTTTCAAGTGCACGGACAGTCACTTTTCCTTTGCGTTACTAATTTTATAAATTATGTCTTGTCTTTCTTTTTTTTTTTTTTTTCTGGCAGAACATTCTCCACAATCTTTTACCTTAGCCAGCCTGCCTGGGTGATTCAAACATTTTAAAATAATGAAATAAATATGATCCTTAGGAAGAGTGCAATAAATCAAGCCATTATATTAATTATTGTCATGATTGGAGTTCTCTAGAGCTGAAAGGCAATAGAGATGACACATATTTTAACACCTATTTAATGTCAAACTTAGTGCTTTTAAATCTGTTCTGCATTTTATTTGACTCTTTCTTCTACAAAGTTGCCCAAGCCACTGATAATTCTAGAAAACTCAATTGAGAACTACCTACCAGCAGCTAAATGCTAGGCTGTCAGTGGGATACCAGCTGGTCTGTGCCCGCCCTACAATGTGCTAGTGGGTTGGCTAGTGGCTATTGCTTAGGCCCCACTCCCATGTACCAGCATGCATTGCAGCTGCTGCCCTCTTTCAGTAAAGCTTGGATGTTTATGGCTACGCTTTGGATGTTCCAAGGACTAAGGCTGCAAAACAAATAATGTTCAAACTTAGTGGCCTAAAACGACCATTCACTTCAAATTCTGTGGGTCAGAAATTTGGGCAGAGCACAGCAAAAATGGCTTATCTCTTGTCTCAGCTGGAAGACTCAAAAGCTGGGGACTGGAACCATCAGAAAGCTTGTGTACACACGTGTCTGGCAGGTGAAGCTAGCTGTCGGCCTTGAGACCTTAGCTGGTTGTGGCCTCTCTGTGTAGTCTGGGCTTCCTCCCAGCATGGTGACTGGGTTCCAAGGGCAAGTGTCCCCAAGGAGAGCCATGTGGAAGCTGTATCCTTTTAATGGCCTTGCATTGGAGGTTACAAAGTATAATTTCTGCTGAACACCATTGATGGGAGTAGTCACAGGACATAGACTCCATCTCCTGATGGGAAGTATAAGGTGCTAGAAGAACACACAGGGCGAAGATATGGGCATTTTTGGAAAATGCAGTCAGCTACACTGGGGCTATCCTGGATGGGGCCCTGTTCTTTCTTTTGGTTGAGAGCTATTGGTCATGGTTTTCTGGCTGGAAGGAACAGGGACTTCAGCGATCACTCCATTGATGTTCTACAGTGGTAGAAATCTGCAATCTCTACCACACAGCCAGACTTAAGGGAATTACCAAAATGATCTTTCACAAACTCAGTTTGGATCAAGGCACTTCCCTGCCTAAAATACTTTGATGCTTTCCCACTGGCCTTAGGGAAAAATGCAAGCTTCTCAGTGGGGCTTAGAAGGCCCACATCTCCAACCAAAGCTCTTGTCACTCTCCTCCCACTCTGAGATCCAATTTGTGTCTCAGACCCACTAGGCCCTCTCTTGCTTGTGGGCTTTGAACTAAACATCTCTATAAGATGCTGCCTCTATTTATAACACTTCTCCACCAACTCTTTCCCTTGCCTATTCTTGGGCTCTGAAGGATCCTGCTCTTTGAAGACCCTAAAATTAGGCATTATTCGCCCATAGCATTCACCATGCCAGATTCACTGGACCAAGAGGGGCAAGTCAGAAGCAACCTATCTTCCATGAATTTCTAGAGCAGTTCTGTCTAATGGAAATATGAATGAACCACAAATGTGAGCCATGTAAGTAATTCAAAAATTTCTAGAAGCCACAATAAAAGGAAACAGGTGGAGTTAATTTTATTAACATATTTAACCCAATATACCCCAAATACTTTCCATTCTTTTTTCACACCAAATCTTTGAAATCTGGTATGTATTTTACACTTAACAGCACATCTTGCATTAGGATTAGCCTCATTTCAAATGCTCAATAGCCACATGTGGCTACTGGCTACCATATTGGACCATGCAGATATCTGACATTTCCATCATCACAGAAAGTTCTATTGGATAGCCTGGTCTAGAGTATATTTTCTATATATGAAAGATGTAAGGAATACAATCCCAGATGTACTTGAGTTTCTTGTACCAGAGTTGTCCCTAAAAAGTTGAGTGTAAATTGAATTTTGCAGAATTAAATGATGCTTAAACACACTGGGAAGGCTAACTGTTTAAAAGGAAACTGAAACCAATTTTTACAAAAGAGCAGCCAAATACCCTTTATCCATATTCTCTTATTTTTCACATTTTACATTTGCCTCATTGCTTTATTGTTTATGCATCTTCTCTCTGTACCTAGCTATACACACACACACACACACACACACACACACACACACACAAATTTTTTCCATACTGTTTGAGGGTAAGTTGCTGTCTTAGTCTGTTTGGGCTGCTATAACAAAATACCATAAGGTGTGTGGCTTATAAACAACAGAATTTCAATGCTTATGGTTCTGAAAGCTAGGACGTCCAAGATTAAGGTGCCGACAGATTGATGTCTGGTGAGGGCTTGCTTTCTGATTCATAGATGGCACCTTCCAGCTGTGTCTTCACGTGGCAGAAGGGACAAGCTCTCTGGGGCCTCTTTTATAAGGGCACTAATCCCATTCATGAGGACTCCACCCTTATGACCTAATCACCTCCCAAAGACCCCACCTCCTAAAATCAACGCATTGGTAGGATTTCAACACATGAATTTTGGGGGGATGCAAACATTCAGACCACAACACTTGAATATATCATGGCCCTTTACTCTTAAATACTTAAGTATTTTCAAAGAATAAGAATATTCTCTTATATAACCACAGTATAGCTAGCAAAGGTATAGTTATCAACTTCAATAAAATTTATCATTAAGTATAATCTTTTAACCTGATCTACCATTCATATTTCAATTTTGACTATTGTCCTAATAATATTTCCTGTAGCATTTTCCCTGTCTAGTATAGGGTCTAGTCTGGGATCAGATATTGCATTTGGTTGACTAGTCTCTTTTGTCTGCTATAGGGAACATTTCCAGGCCAATTATTTTAAAGTGAAGAATTATTTATAAAGTGAGTCTTCTCTTTCTCTAGCCTCCATCTTATTTATGTTGTAAGTTTGAGTTTTCAGTATATTGGGTTTTCTTAAAGGCGGAACCCTACTGTTTTAGAAAAAAGTGCATTTGAGACAAGAGACTTCACCTAAGCCCTAAGCTGCCCTTTCCAGTTTAGGATAAGGTCTGAAACTCTAGTTCCAAGCAGGGGATGTCATGAGCATAACCCTTCTGAATCTGGGGGACTGTCTCCCAAGTCCATCACCTGCCCAGGGGATTGGGTCACAGTCCCCGCTTTGTTTCACCAGCCACTGAGGCTGCGGGGCCTTGCTGATCCTCTTACCTTTCCTTGCCTTCAACGGGGCTTTCACGTGTAGCACCAGAGAGCCCACCAGGAAGGCAGGCGGCGGACAGACTGATGCCGGCTGGAGAGCTGGCTTTCCCACTCAGTGATTTAAGATCAGGCTCCTCCATAAGTTCGCATAACCTCCCCTGACTGTCTAGATTGCAAAACCAGGCAAGATTTCCCTAAACTCCCAGGAGACTCAGGCAAGTTCTCTAGTTTGCTCAATTACAGTGATAGATCACAATGGAAGGAAACACTAAATTAACTGTGACAGTCATTAATACGACCTGCTTGGTGGCAGCAACTGTGTTGGGGGATCACAGATCCGATGGCTATAACATATTGGTGATGGGGCCGCCCCCATTGGCTCTTTGGCGGGCCTTGAACTTGCTGGAAAAGACCAGGCCTACACACAGGGCCCCGTAGTCATGGCAACGGGCTCTCGCTCAGCAAAACACATAAAGATGATTCATTTTGTTTTCCTTTCCTTTCTTTCCACCCAAATTTTCATGTGGGTTGGAATCTATTTTTAATTTTTTTTCCTTGGAGGAGAGGCTATTTTTAATTTTGTTACCTCCCTCCTGGGGGCCTGCCAGGCCTCAATTCGAATGACCGAGGGAGGTGGGCTATACCAGGCCTAAAGTACTGGGACTTTTCTGGGTTTTTCTGGGGTGGGGGAGGGGAGGAGTGGGATGGTGGGGTCTGGTGTGGAAATGGTGCAGGAGTAGCCTTGGTATTAAAGCTGAAATGTCAAGTCTTAGAAATGCCCTTAAACTCTTCGCCCCAAGCTGGTGTTTCCTCTCTCCAGCTCTCTGCTGGGGGAAGAAGTGCTCCTATCATAGCATTTCCAGTTCTCATGACAATTTTGTCTTCAGTAAATCAAACTCTTTTTCCAGTATGCCAAAATGTTTTCATATCCATTTTCTTATTTGATCTTTGAGGTAGCTAGGTGTGACAAAGACCAAATGTGCCCGCCTGTGTCAGGGCACCCGTTTCTCAGCCCACTTGGAGTAGTTCTGCAAGGACAGAAGTGATAAGCATACTGCCACTTCCAAGTCTGGCCTCTAAAACTTCCCTCGAGAGCCTCTCCTCTCTCTGTCTTTGCTCACCCTCTACCAGCGGGGTGTGGGGATAGTGGAGCCACTCCACCAGAGGTTCTAAATCCATCAGGGCTGTGAACTTAGATGGGAAAAAAAATCGCCTCTTTATTTCCACTAACTTTCTAATGAGATTTAGCATTTCCTTCAATTATGAACGTAGGCAACAAATCATGGCAGTATTAGCATTACCTGGGACCTTGTCTCCAGTAGAAATCACAGATATTTCATATCATATTACCGTTGTTACGCAGATTGCAAAATATCATTTTCACTTATCACTTCTTTGAAATTACAGCAGTTATTAGACCTGCCACTCTATCTTATTAATTACTGTGTTAATAAAGAAGCATATATATTACAATATCGCAACTGTGTTTTTTTATTTTGATAACTACATTTCAATATAATTGGTTTTCTTTGTAATTTTATTTTACTGTATGCATTTACAAGCCTTCTTTTGAGAAGCAGTCCATGAGCTTCACCAGACTGGCAAAGGAGTCCATGGCACGAAAGGGTAAAATTCCTGGCATTGTGTCTCTGAATCACGACACGACAGTGCCATGCGTTTGTAAATCTGATGACCAAATTCAAATCTTGTCCTCCTGACCTCAGCCCAGGACTCTTTCAGACGCGTCACATGGTCCCATCTCTGCCGCAGCTCAGATGCAGGATGCATCTGTGTGGAGATGGTGGGGTAGAAACCTTCCTCCTCAAGCTGCGTGTTTGCTGGCTTTTCCTGTTCATGAGAAAGGCTTGGTGAACACAGCTCTAGACCTTTTTGCGGTGATAGAAATGTTTTATATCTGTGCTGTTCAATATGGTAGCCACTAGCCACACGTGGCTACTGAGCACTTGAAATTTCCTAGTGTGATTGAGGCATTGAATTTCTAAACCTTATTTTGTTTTAATTCATTTAAATAGCTACATATTAGTGATGACTGTACTGGGAAGTGCAGCTCAAGACCAGGGTTTCTCGCACCTGAGCATGTGTCAGAAGCATGTGGAGGGCTGGTGAAAGCATAAAATGCTGCCCCCCATCCCGAGTTTCTGATTCCGGAGGTCTGGGGTGGCTCTGAGAACCCCAGGGCAATCCTGCTGTTGCTAGTTTGGGTCAGTAATTCTTTGTTGTGGGGGCTGTCCTGTGCATCATAGGTTGTTTAGCACCATCCTGGCCTCTACCTACTAGATGCCAGTAGCAGCACCCCACCCCAAGTTGTTATAAACAAAAATGTCTGCAGACATTGCCAAATGTCCCCTGGGGAAGCAGAATCCCTCCCCCACCCTCCAATTGAGAACCATTGCTCTAGACCAGGGGTCCTCAAACTTTTTAAACAGGGGCCCAGTTCACTGTCCCTCAGACCTTTGGAGGGCCAGACTATAGTTAAAAAAAAAACAACTATGAACAAATTCCTATGCACACTACACATATCTTATTTTGAAGTAAAAAAACAAACGGGCAAAAACACCCGCATGTGGCCTGCGGGCCGTAGTTTGAGGACGCCTGCTCTAGACACACAGAAAGACATTTCTTTGCCAGACACAGCGGCTCACACCTGTAATCCCAGCACTTTCAGACGCCAAAGTGGGAGGATCGCTTGAGCCCAGGAGTTCAAGGCTTCAGTGAGCTATGATGTTGCCACGGTGCTCCAGCCTGGGCAACAGAGCGAGACTCTTCTCTCTTAAAAAAAAAAATGTTTTTGTTTTGTTTCTCTCCGTCAGGGTCAGAACATACTACATTAACAAAAACTAGCTTGAATTCAAATCTGAACTTAATTTCTTCCTACATCTGCTCTAAAAGTGCCAAAAATGTATTATGCTTCAACAATGCACCAGACTAGGTTGGAGGTTTTTGCTCCCGTTGAAAAGAGCTGGGTGTTCCCTAGGCACTAAGCGCTCTGGCTGCTTTCCTTTACTGGCTGGGGGCTCCCCCACCCCCATTTTTCCCTTCCTTTCTTCCCCTCCCCCTCCTGTATTTTCTCCATGGGATTCCTGCCCTTCCTTCTCTTTTGTCCATTTTTGTCTTCCAGACTCTTCCTGCTCCATGCAGGTCTTCCTATCCCCGTCTTTCTCCTCTTCTGTCCTTTTCTCTCTCGTCTTCCCTGCACACCCTTGCTTCTGGGGGTGCTCCCTGCCTGCTTCTCCTCCTCAGCCTGCACTGCATGCCCGCCCCCCCCCCCCGCCCCCGCTCCCGCCTCTGCAGCTCTGATTCTTGTTTATTATCCATCTCTGTTGTTTCTGCCATCTCTGGCTGCGTTTCCTCCTCTCCTCTTTTTATCTCCAGCCTGTGTTTGTCTTGGGCTGGCCAAGTTTGGCCTCTGGCCCCAGATAGTCTCCGCTGGCTCGCCTCTTCGCTCATGCCCTGCCCCCTCCAACTCACTCCCCCGCGCTCCCAAAGCCGCCGCACTGCTAAGTGTGACACGGCTTGGGAAGATTTTACAAGTATAGATAAAAAACCCCAAAACAAACAAAAAAAACCCGAACAGGGTAAGCTTTCTTGGCCCCATGCCAGACTCATGTTATTCCACCGATCAGGAGATTATCAAGAATTAGTTAGTGCTTCTTTTAAATGAAGCATTTAGAAATTGTTGGCATCGTTATTGTTATGGAGGGTAAGGAGCAATCTCTGTCGGTGGGACAACTGCACGTGGCTTGGCATTTGTCCTGTGGAGAAGTCAAACATGTCAGAGGCTGACATTCTCATATGGAGGTGACATTAAACAAACAAGGTGGTGGAGAACTCTTTAAATCACCTGCAATATTGCAAGCAGTCAATCAATAGGTCTGACAAGCCCGGGCCACACACTTGCTGTGACCACTGGGCTTTGCTTCTCACAGAGACATGCTTGACAGGAACTGGGCTGCTAATTTGGGCCACTATGTCTGTCTCCCCACCTTGACTTTACCCACTGTTTGTGCATTTTTAAAAAATGACCTTTTTAAAAGGCCCAGACTGAAGACTATTTCTACCCACCCCCAAGTATGTGGGATTACTTGGAAATATCAGATTGTTGACTAATACTTTCTGTTTTCAGCTGCCTGATTGGGCTGGTGTCAGAGGCACTCACTTGCGCATGGAGTGTCCCACACCATTTAAACCCTTATTGATAAAAGTAAAAACAGGGGCTGGTGGAGCCCTAGTGAGGCCAGCTCCCAAAGGAAAAGTGCAAGGCTATTGTAATTTCTCTGACCAAGATACCAGTTGACCACGCTTCATTCCACAGCAAGAGATAGCGCTTCAAATCCAAGTGCTCCTGGGAGAGGGATAGGACTTGGGTTTCAATTCGTGCTAAGTTATAAATCACTAATATTAGAAAGTCATTCTTAAGCAAGTTTTGGGTAAAGAAGGAAGATCTGCTGGAGGATTCTGGCTGACCAAGAGTGGGGAATGATGTGTGTGTGTGTGTGGGGGGGGATAGTGTCACACCGTAGACAGTGGGGACAGGGGCTTGCACAAACTGAGGTCCTCTCAGGAAAACCACAGGAGCTGTTCCCCAACATGTAGCCAGGTGTGGTGAGTAGCCCCCTGTTTTCATCATCGAAACTGAGAACATAAACCTCAGATGCAGCAGTGGGGAGACGTGTTGCTGAGGAACTGAAACAGCCCAAGAGAGGACAGAGGAGGGGTGTTCGGTAGCAGAGACAGGAAGCCAGAGACCAGCAGGGAGAGTGACAGTGGAATAAACACTTTGGGGAGGACAACAGTGAGATGAATGTTTTGTGGGGCGGGTGGTGGTCTCTCAAACTATTTTAAGGTTGAAAGGAGCCTTAGAGCACATCTCTCTACCAACAAACCTGCCCCTGGGGGCCTGTTGCCTTTACTTGAATATATTTAGCAAAGAAGAACTCATAATTTCTGAAAACCGGTTTCAATCCCAGACAGCTCTAAATGTGGGATCTACCTTTGTAACTACTCTCAGCAGGTCTTAGGACTCCAATTATTATAAAGAGTAAATCTGTCTTAGTCCTTTTGTGCTGCTATAACACAATGCCTGAGATTGAGTAATTTATAAGCAATAGAAATTTATTTCTCACAGTTCTGGAGGCTGGGAAGTCCAAGGTCAAGGCATCAGCATTCAGTGACTGATGAGGGCTTTCTTGCTGTGCCCTTATATGGCAGAAGAGCAGAAGAGTGCAAACCCACCCCTGTAAGCCATTTTATAAAGTCCCTAATCCCATCCATGAGGTCTATGCCTCTATGACTTAATCACTTCCTAAAGGTTCCGACTCTTAATACTATCACATTGGCCATTAAGTTTCAACACATGAATTTTGGGGACACATTTAGACCATGACAAAATCTAACTCCTTTTTCATATGACAGCTTTCACATGTTTGGAAAACATCTTCTTGTTCATCAGTTGCTCCTAATATCCTGTGGCCTTGTGACCCTTCATGGTTCTTACTGCCCTCCTTTGGATGCATTCTAGTTTGTCAATGTCCCTCATCAGTTGTGACTCTCAGAACTGCACGCAGTTCTCATTTCACTTAGCTAGCAAGTGCTGCATAATAACCAACCACAGAACTCCCAGGGGAGTGCAAAAGTAAAGATGTATTTCGTTCAGGAGTCTCTGGATCAGCTTGGGGCCAGCTTATCTAGGCTGGGCTTGCCTGGGCAATTCTTCTGATCTCGACTGGACTTGCTTTCATTTCTGGGGTCAGCTGATCTAGGCTGGGCTTGGCTGGGGCAGTTCAGTCTGCATAATGTGTCCATTCCCTCCTGGGATCAATGGGCCAGCCTGAGAATGTTCTTCTCGTGAAGATGGCAGATGCATGAGAGCAAGCCCAGTTGTACAAATGCTTTTCCAAACTTTGGTCATGTCAAGCCTGATAACAAAACAAGTCACATGGCCTAACCTAAAGCCAAGGGAGAAGGGGATGCCTGACTCTTTTGTGGGAGAAACTTTAAAGCAACATGGCCAAAGGCATGGATAACAGGAGGACTGAAGAATTGGGGCCACTAATATAGCCTACTGGAGTTTTGATTTGATCAGCTCAAAGGAGGGCTGGATTATTCTCTCTCTTTCTGGACACTATGTTTCTTTTCATTCAACCTAAGATTTAATGACTCTTTTAGGTAGCCATACTTATGGCTTCCAGTGAACTTGCTGTCATCTAGAAACTGAGTTTTTACATGT
The DNA here is from genome assembly GCA_008750895.1 of Mirza zaza. Lineage (NCBI taxonomy): Eukaryota > Metazoa > Chordata > Mammalia > Primates > Cheirogaleidae > Mirza > Mirza zaza. Next base: position 21,005 of record VSMD01095633.1, read on the forward strand.
GCTTGCCAAGCTCTAGACCTGAGCCATTGATCTCTTAGAGCTAAAATGCAGGACATTACATTTATTCCTATTAAATTTTATCTTGATGGAATCAGGGTCCCAAAATATTCAAGTAAGACAGAATCCATACTCCTTCTTCTTTCATGTTTCATATTATCTGTAACTTTTATCTTATTTATCTTTGAAATTACCTTTCATCATCATGTCACCAGGGTTCTTACTGGTATCAATGATAACAATGTTGAATTGACTTCATGAAGATAAAGCCCTACGTTCCACTGTCAGAGACTGTCTCCTGGGTTGCTAGGGGTCCATTATTTTGCATTCCTTGGGTCTGGTATATTAAACATTAGAAATTCATCCAATTTAATCAGCATCCAGCCTTCATTTCTCCACCTTGTTACCAGGGACGTGAAGAGACTTTGTGGAATACCTATTATGATTATATAAAGGACATGTGGGCTTTATTTTTTTTTTATTTTTTATTTTTTTTTGAGACAGAGTCTCACTTTATTGCCCAGGCTAGAGTGAGTGCCCTGGCATCAGCCTAGCTCACAGCAACCTCAAACTCCTGGGCTCAAGCAATCCTGCTGCCTCAGCCTCCCAAGTAGCTGGGACTACAGGCATGTGCCACCATGCCCGGCTAATTTTTTCTATATATATTAGTTGGCCAATTAATTTCTTTCTATTTATAGTAGAGATGGGGTCTCGCTCTTGCTCAGGCTGGTCTTGAACTCCTGAGCTCAAAGGATCCGCCCACCTCGGCCTCCCAGAGAGCTAGGATTACAGGCTTGAGCCACCGCTCCCGGCCAAGGACATGTGGGCTTTAGAAAGGAGATGGGACAGTGCCATTCTAGAATGAGGGAACAGAATGAGCAGGGTCCCCAGATGTGTTGAGTGTGGGTACATAGGTGGGTACAGAGTCTTCTGATGTTCAGCAGAAAGATCATTACAGGAGGCCATGGGAGATGAGGCCAGAAAGGGAAGTTGGGTTCATGTTATAAGGCATATTGTATACCAGGATAAAGAGTTTGGGATTTTCCCAATGAGCACCAGTTTTCAAAAACTTATGCAGAGTACAATGGCTCCTTAGAGGTGCCTGAGGGGGGTCACTTTGCTTTGAGAATTGTGGCAAAAATAGCTTGCCCCTCAGCATCTGTTCTCCCCTTCTTCCTAGTAATACTTCCCTTGATTTTTAGCAGGGTACTTACTTGGATCGCTAAAATAAAGACTATATTTTCCAGCTTCCCTTGCATCTAGGTGTGGCCACATAACCACATTTTAGCCAATAGGGTTTAAGTAGAAGAGGCATATGTAACTTCTAGGGATTGTCCTTCAAGGGATGAGGACCTTCTAGCTGGGTGGATACAGATCTTTGACTCTGAAATGACATCAGAAGTCACTCATGGCAGTGTAACAAAATGGGAGTAACCTGGGTCCCTGACTACATGGAGTGCCACACTAATCATGCAAGAACTATCATGGATTTCTTTTATGACAGTGAGAAATAAAATTCTATCCATGTATTATCCTGGCTTTCTCTTACAGTCAACCCAATCCTAACCAATACAGAGGGATAGGAAACCAAGTGCAGAGCTCCTTGTTTATCTGTTTGACCTACTGGGATTTTGCTAAGAAGAAAGGATCACAATGTTGGGCAATGAAGATTCACAGATGGTTGCTGGAGTGTGGAGGGGCACAGTAGCAACTGTGTTTAATAACAATAACGAAGGTGGATCTGGCCATGATGTGTAAAGGATGTTGGCGTGAGACCAGAGGGGTCCTGACTGTCTCTGTGCATGCTGGGAAGGCAGCCATGGCATGAGTGGTTCAGAACTGTGGCTATCCCATCACCAACAGATCAGTGACACTTGGATTTATGGGCATGTGGAGCCGTACCACACCAATCCCCTCTCCTGAGTCTCTGCTCTGGCCACATGGTCTCCATAGTCCTGTTGGATGGGTCATTACCCTGAGTTACAAGATGCTTAAGTCTGCCAGGAGTACTAGGGTAGTGTCTGCATGAGCTTCTCTTCTTGAAATAATGGCCAAACACACCCAATATGTTAGTCATCAGAATTACTTTTATTTCCATAATCACAATTACAGTTAGCAAATACCTGTTTATCTCCCAGCAATGAACAAATGGTCCCTCTCCCAAATCTAACAGTAGATGGAGGGATTAGGGAATGAAGGAGTTTTAGTAAAAATTTCCACAATCACCAAGTTAGGTGCATAACATTTTCTATTTCTGTGGAACTGAACTGAAATTGGCCTGGTGCTCACTCCATTCTACCAAGTTGTAGAAAACTTGACCTAGTCTTCCACATAAACTGAGTCACTTAGAGATTTTTTTAAAAAAAACTCAGTCAGTTTAGGGTTCTGCCCCCACCTTTCAATACTTCTAAGCTCTGGCGGGCTGACCACTGTCCCGGCACGGGCGCAAGGCCTCTGGTATAAGGCTGCTTTCTGTCCTGCCCGGCTGGTTGGTGAGGATGCAGCCTCCGTGAGTGTTCAGTCATTATACCAGCCTCACGGCCTGTGCGTGGAAAACATCTGTATCCTTTTTGTACCCAGCTGGCAGGGCACGTGCGGTGTCTCAGCCGCTTCCTCGTCTGGCTGGGGAACCTCTCCACGCCCTCCTGGTCGGCTCTCAGCCGGTCTGGGCCAAGCTGATCTGTCAGTGGCTCTCTGAAATCCTTCTCATTCCCAGCCCCAAGACACCCCCTGCTAACACGCATGCTCTACCCCTTCCGCGCTGTCTCGGCTGGACCTATGGCATCTCTGCAAAGCACCTCTGCTCTGGTGTTCACCCAGACCGATCTGCCCTTCCTCCTCACATTAATCTTGGCCCAGCCCCGGGATCAGCAGGGTTAGTTGGGGCTGAGTTAGGGGTCCCTTTGGATGGCGAGCCCACCAGCATCTACGCTCTAATCTCCTCCCCTCCAGTTCTCTGCTTTTGCCAGGTGACCCGACCTTGATCTACTTCGAGGCAGGAACATGCCTTCTTCCTGCTCTGTTGTTTGCAGCTTTGGTGTGTGTTCCGGGCCCCTTAGTGTCTGATTCGCTTGGCACGCAGAGACCTTTGCTTTCTCAAGAGCTCTGTGCTTGTCATCGAAAGTCCTGACTTTCAGACTTTGGCCTGTGCTCTGAGTTTTCTAAAACTCTGTGCCAAAACTCAAATGGCTTCTTTGTCTTAGGCTATATTCTCATCCCTCCTACATGCACACACGCCATGACTGCCACTGACATCATGCACCAAAGGCTTGATGAGCCTCTTGTAGAGGCAAGAGGGAAAATGTAGGAAAGAAAATCCTGTTATTATTTCAAGATATTATACTATCATATAATATGTTTTTTTCTTATTGTCAACCAAATGACCAAACCTCAAAAGAAAGTGGCTTGTGGGTACTGTTTCTAGTATTCTCTGCGTTTATTGTACCCCTTTCTTTGTGGGCATTATCAGAAAGAATCTGCTAGAAGAGCCCAGTGCTTTGCTGCCTTTCCTGTTTCTACTGCGTACATCATACATGACTGTTAGCATAAACGGAGCACTTTAGAGCCAGAACTCTGGTGCCCCACTGTGCACGTAACAGACCACATTCTCACTCCTACTTCTACAAAGCTTAAAGTATTCCAAACATTTAGGGTGAGGGTGGGATTTTGATTAATTTGAATTTCTGTTTAAATGAGGTTCTGCCTCCCCCTCCACCCTCCTCCCCTGAAAAATATATGTGGTAGATTGCAAAAAACGGCCACAAATTCTCCCCTTCCCATCAAGAGGCAGAAACCCTTCATTCACTCCTTGACTCTGACCTTGGCCATGTGACTTGCTTTGGCTAATGGGACCTTAGCAAACACGGCCCAGGTAGAGGCTTACAAACTGCTTCTGTACTGTGGCTTGTCCTCTCATGCTCTCAGGGGTCTTGTGGCCATTGCCATGTGAATGAATGAGCCCTGTGCTTGCCTGCTGGTTTATGAGACACCTGTGGCCTCATCACCCTGTGACTTCAGCTGACCTGGCAGCTGACCACAGATGCGTGAGTGAGCCTGCTGGAGACCAACAGAACTGCCTAGCCGAGCCCAGCCCAAATTGTCACTCCACTGATTTGTGAGTTAAATAAATGGTTATTGTTTGAAGCTACTGACTTATGGGGTAGTTTGTTGCACAGAAAAAGCTAACTGCTACAGGATACTAAACATAATTGAATGTTTAGTGAATTGGCATTTTGTAATTCTCTGGGTTATAGACCAAATATCAATTCTTTCCACAGAGGACTATAGATGACTGAATTTATACAGAGTCCAGGATATACCTAAGTTCTTTTTTAAAAAAAGTTCACCAATATACTATTGTGTTCAAATTGCAAAGGCCAGAAAAATATGCTAAGTATTATGGCATTAGATTAACTAAATTTATGGTATATATATATACATGTATATACATGGAAATTCTAGAAGAAACGTGAAGAAAATGCTAATAAAATATATTTCTGGACTTGGGACTAGAGGTGAATAGGGGTAGGAGAAACTTTTATTTATTGTTTCTATCGAGTTTGAAATTTTTAACATGATTACCTGTTAATTTCATAATTTAAAAAGGTACTAAAATTTAAAAAATAAAATCTATCACCAAATAGCTCAAGAGTACCAGCTTAGTTCAAGTAGCTGTGTTGTTTATTTCATTTGTATTTTTTTCCCCCTTAAAAGCTCAGTGTCCAAAATACATCTTGATTACTGCAGGAGTTCAGTTAGCGTAGGCGCCAGTGAATTGAGTTTTTACTCTGGTAAGCATTTGCTGCATGTCAAAAATACTGGCTTTAAGGAAGGAAAATGCTTATTTATTTAGTTTTGTATTAATTTCCCACCTACTTCCAAGAAATATTTGAAACTCCTAATGTAATGCATTAATTAAATGCTGCTAAGGCAGAATTTCTAGCCAAGTAAAAGAACTTATATTACCATAGCGCTACATTTGCAAATTGGAAAAATAAAACACTAGAAAATCTGACTTCATTGAGGGCTTCAACTCAGACCCACTGAGCAGAGTTTGAATCAAGACTAGGATGGGGGTGTCTGAACTGAGAATTGAGGATCTTTAACTAGAATGAGAAAGCTCCAGGCCTTGGATACTTGGCTCTTAGCTACAATTCACAGAATCATGGCTACTAGAGCCTGAGAAGACAGATTAGGTTGCCGAGAACTGTGGCTTTGCTTTGAGTCCCAGGATCTGTCAAACCAATGCAGCAAAGACCCTGCAGGAAACTCTCTGACTCTGAGTTCAGATGGCCTTCTCTGGTTCTCCTAGTGTCTGATTAACCACACAATCTTATGGCATCTAAAGATCATATCATCAGCCCACCTAGACCACCACTTACTGCAAAGAGGTAGCAGAAATTGACCCTCAGCTTAGGATCTGGAAAAATCCCAGGATCAGAGTTCATAGTGGATTTCTCACGTAAGATACATAATGTGGTGGGAATCTTGGCCTAATGCACTGTCTTGACGGGGGGGGGGGGGGGTATTGGGGTATTATGCTTCTCACAAGGACAGAGAAGAGCTTATGTTGCAGTGAGATGTGTTGATCTGAACAAAAGGGAAATGCAAGGGGTGAGGGTGGGAGAGAAATGCCTTGTAGAATGAATCCGAGAAAGGAATTAAAAAGGGCATCCATGAGGAATAGTCCCATTGCCTTAGAAATCCATATACCTGTGTATAGAATATAAACACAAACAAAATAAATTTGAGATGTTAACAGAAGACCTCATAGGTGGTCTTGGTTAAAGATTTTGTTTGGAAGGGGCATAAACCTACTTACGTTGGCTTTGTTTATTTATGACATTTTTTAAAAAATTAAAAAAATTAAAAGTAGATTTAGGGGGTACAAATGGATTTTGTTACATGGATGAATTATATAGTGGAGAAGTCTAGGCTTATAGTTTACCTGTCACCTGAATAATAGTGTACATTGTACCCAATAGGTAATTTTTCTTCCCCCCATTCCTCTTCTGAGTTTCCAACATCCATTAAGTCACTCTGTATGGCCATGCATACACATTGCTTAGCTCCCACTTATATCTGAGAATATGTAGTGTTTATTTTTTTTGTCCCTGGGTTACTTCACTTAGGATAATGGCCTCCAGTTTCATCCAAGTTGCTGTAAAAGACATTATTTCATTCCTTGTCATGGCTGAGTAGTACTCCATGGTATATATGTAACACATGTTCTTTATCTGCTTATCAGTTCATGGGCACTTAGGTTGGCTCCCTATCTTTGCAATTGTGAATTGTGCTGCAATAAACATATGAGAGCAGAGAACTTTATTTAAAAGTCACAGAGGAATCTGATGAGATGAGGGACAGTGGTCTGGGGGCTGGTACTGCAAACAAGCTGATAGGGTCCAAGGCTGCCAATATCTCTTTCATCTTCTTGGGGATACACATTCCATTATTTCTCCTTTTCCTTGCTTATCTTACCTTTTCCCCTCCCTGCCATTGCAGATGGATTTATTCCTGTTTACTCACCAGCATCCATGTAGCTGAAACAGGCTGCTCCATCCCAGTTCAGTGGAGCTTCTCAATTCAAGTAATCATACCATATGATTGCAGTTTCTGTTTCTCCTGGTGCTATGGTCTGAATGTGTCTTCCAAATTCATATGTTGAAACTTATTCTCCAATGTGATGGTATTAAGAAGTGGGGCATTTAAGAGGTGATTAAATCACGAGGGCCTCATTAAATCATAATCTCATGGATGGAATTGGGGTCCTTATAAAAGGGCTTGAGGGAGTGCATTCATTCCCTTCCATTTCTTCTCCCATGTGAAAACACAGCAACAAGGCACCATCTTGGAAGCAGAGAGCAGCCTTCACAGACACTAAACCTGCCCGTGCCTTGATCTTGGACTTCCCAGCCTCTAGAACTGTGAGAAAATAAATTTCTGTTCTTTAGAAGTTACCCAGTCTCAAGTATTTTGTTATAGCAGGCAGCACACATGAATTAAGATACTTGGTTAAAGGTTTTAGAGACTCTGATGTAAGCATGTGCTGCCTTCAGCCAGGGGACCTATGCCTGGTTGCAGCAGATGCTGGCATGCCATAGCCCCACAGCCTTTACTATTTCAGTGCATGCTGGCCACATTTCCAACTGCCAGCCCCTACAGTTTTTAGCCTAGGGACTTCTTTGGCCACTGTTGTGCCTCCAAAAGTATGGCTAGCTAGAAGTACCGGGTGTGAGTGCCCAGTGAATGATGAGACTTAATGTGTAAACACTTTGATCCCTTTGCTCCTTTGGTGGAATAACTCCAAGGCTTGTCTTCTATACTGTTCCCCAGTGAGACCAAGCTCCAGTCATCCACAGTGGCAACCTGCTTGACAATGCACTCTGTACCGGCTGCCTTTCTTCATCCCACTACTGGTGCGTCTCAGAAACATCTCTTAAATAAACTACTTGCATGCGAATCCTTGCCTCAGAGTCTGCTTCTGGGGGAACCCAAACTAAAATACTAGTCTAATTAGCTGTGGCCAGCTTGAGCAGAAGGGCCGTCACTTGAGCAGAAGGGCCATCTTCAGAAGAGGCTGTGGGTGGGGCAGACATAGGGAGGTTGACCATGTTAACAACAACAACATTAGGAAGGGAGGTAGAGCCTTTGCACATGATGAAAACATTTACACTCACGTGGAAATCCACAGTCCTGGGGTGGGGCTGTGTTGGGAACCAGGTAGGTGGAGATCAAAGGCAAGGGTACCGAAGTCGTATTGTTGCAGGAGCGTATTACAGGTGGGGGAGACTGATAATGGTTCCTAACTGAGGCCACACAACTGGCCCAGAGGGGAAAGACCTATTGATGTGGGCACCACCAACCAGATGGCTGCACAGAGCTGCCTGATCAGCTGCGAGCAGAGTATCTCTCGGCTTCCTTGCTGACAGTTTCACCTCCTGTAAGGCAGAGGAGTGACAAGGGGAGACCTGTAGCTCTTGAATTAATCCAAATCAAGAAGCAGAAACTGTTTGGTGAGGCAGTGACACAGGACCTTGAGAGAAGGTGTTTGTCATCTCAGAATGAGGGTCATGAGACTTCAAAAGGCTTGGAACGGTGGTTCTCAGACTTGAGGAGGTTGTCCATACATATCACCAAGGGCCAATAAGGATTCTCCCTGGGGCTCTGCCTATGAGACTCTGATTGGGTGGGCTGGGGGTGTGGCCAGGAATCTCATCTCAGGTGTTCTCGATGCATGGGGTTCCCTGAAGACACTTTGAGGAACAGTGCTTCAGCAAAAACAGAGGTAGGAAATCACTGCTTGAGACATTATAGAGGCCATCTAGAAAGCTGGAGGAACTCAAAAGTGAAATTCCAAGTCATCCACTACAAAGGAGCCGAAGGAGGAAGAAAAGACAAACCTGAAGAAGAGCTACCTCTACAGGGGAGGCCCCAAGGAACGTGATTTTTAAAAATCATTCAGGAGAGCTGGCATCTTGCCAATAATGAACATAAAACAGTTGCAAAAAACACTAAGGGTGGTACCAGGAAGGCTCAAGGGGGAATTGAGCCTTAAACAATGTTGGGACATGAAAAAGGGCTTTTTGAGTTAAATTCTGAGTAAAAGGGTGAACAAGAAAGGTGTCCGCTCACTGCTTGGGGATCTGATGAGATAATGTTCACAGACAGAGGAGGCGGCCCTCACTCCTGTTTTGTATTGGCCTTCTGAGCATTATAGTGACCATGCACATGTGTCCCTGTGCACATATTATCTCACTGAATCCTCACAACAACTCTACAAGGCAGGCATGGCAGGCATTCCTTATACTAGTTAGCTGTCTTCTATTTGCAAATAGAAGATATCCAGCTCAAACTAACTTAGACAAAAAGAGAATTTATTGAATTTATTGGCCCTTGTACCTGGGAAGCAGTATTGTGCTTAGGGTGGCTATAATATGGGCCAAATTCTTTCTCATTCTTTCTCTCTCTCTCTCCCCCACCTTGGTGTGGGCCTCCCTGTCCTCTGGCAGACAGACTTCCTACACATGGTGGGAACATGGCCAGAGCCAGTGTCTGCTTTATGTCTCTCAGCTCTATGGCCCTCAGGCAATGGGCCTTCCCTGCTCGTCCCAGTTGGAACAATCCCAGAGAAGGCCTCTGGTTGGCCTACTTGGGTCACAGTCCAATTCCTGAGGTGTCCTGATTGGCTAGGTCCATGTCATATATGCCATGGTTGAGCAAGGGATAGGTGAGGCCTGTTACCAGAAGAAGGGAGTTATATTTGGAGAGTTCTGGTTAATGCAAAAGAATAACTACCACAGTCCCATTCCTGCTCCCATTTTACAGATGTGAAAACTGAGCCTGAGAGAAATAAATGAAGATGCCCAGGAGATATATATGGTATACTGTGGGGCCAGGACTCAACCCTGACACTGCTGCTTCTGCCAAACAGAGGTGTCGCTTATCCATGTGTGCAGAATTGAAAATAGAAGACAGACACCAGAACTAGTTTTCTGGAAGGGTATATGGAAAAAGCTACTGATGCCTTAGGCTTCCTATCCCAGGCTGGTGCACCTATCCCCTAGTTGCTGTGAGAGTTGCCTGCTGACAGCTGCTACCTTGTCCTGACAATTGCCCTCAGTTGCATGAGAGCTACCCAATGGGAAAGCCTGGGAGGTTACCACGCCCTGTCCCCTGCAGTGGCCATCAGTCAATAGCTGACTAATATAGAGGTAGAAAAACCCACTCCCTGCCTCAAAGTGGGCAAGCCTGTGGAACCCTCACATTCCAGAGCTCCCCGCAGGATCAAGCTGAGGTGAAACTTCATCTGAACCCACATCTCAGCTGACAGTCTTCTTTCCTCCGGCCTCCCTCACTCCTCTACAGCTTCCTCCTGGGAACATTTCCTCATTAACTCACTCGCATGAGGATCCCTGTCTCAGCTTCTGCTCCAAGGGAACCCAGCTTAAGACAGGTGTTAAAAAGTCAAAGTTTGGATCACAAACTGGTTGTGATTCATGGGTGCAAGGGGAGGAACAGGAACCCCGGTACAGAGCTGAACGTCTTCCAGAAAGCAGGAAAGCAGAGATGCTGAGACGAGGCAAGAGGGGGAAGAGAGCATGAGAGAGGGGCTGGGGGCGTTGATTTTATTTTTAAAATTATACTAAAATATACACGACATAAAATTTACCATTTTAACCATTATTTTTTTTGAGACAGAGTCTTGCTCTGTTGCCCGGGCTACAGTGCAGTGGCATCAGCCTAGCTCATTGCAACCTCAAACTCCTGGGCTCAAGTGATCCTCCTGCCTCAGCCTCCCGAGTAGCTGGGACTACAGGTATGTGCCACCATGCCCGGCTAATTTTTTCTATTTTTAGCAGAGACAGGGTCTTGCTCTTGCCAAGCTGGTCTTGAACTCCTGACCTTGAGCCATCCTCCCCGCCTTGGCCTCCCAGAATGCTAGGACTACAGGTGTGATCCATCTTGCCTGGCCCATTTTAACAATTTTTAAGTGTACAGTTCAGTGGCATTAAGTACACTCACATTGTTGGGCCATCCATCACCACCATCCATCTCCAGAACCTTTTCATCTTGCAAAAGTGAAACTCTGTATCCTTAAGCACTAACCTCCCCCCACCCATTCCCCTCTTTCCCTATCCTCTGGCAACCGCCATTCTACTGTGTGTCTCCATGAATTTGACTACTCTAGGAACCTCAGATAAATGGAATCATACAATATTTGTCCTTTTGTGTCTGCTTCTGTCAATTACTATAATGTCTTCAAGGTTCATCCATGTTGTAGCATGTATCAGTACTTCATTCTCTTTGGGGGCTAAATAATATTCCATTGTATGGATACATCACATTTTGTTTATCCATTTATAGACACTTGGATTGTTTCTATCTTTTGGCTACTGCGAATAGTGGTGCTATGAATGTAGAAATAAAAATGTCTGTTGAAGCCCCTGCTTTCAATCCTTCTTTATGGTAATTCTATGTTTTTGACGGTGGCTGCACCATTTTACATTCCCACCAGCTGTGCACAAGGGTTCCAATTTCTCCACGTCCTGCTAACTCTTGTTATTTTCTGGGTTTTTTGGATAATAGTCATCTTAATGGGTGTGAAGTGGAGGCATTTTTGAGGCAAAAGCCTGAGAACCGATTTCCACATCTCTCTGCAATGGCTGTTGAAATGGCTGGGCCCGGCCACGAATTGTCAGTAAAAGCCGGCTGATGGTATCCAAGGTCGAGGGCCCTGGGTCGTCTCTGCCTTCTCTAAGCCATCAACACTGCAGGGGTGAGGTGCCTCATTGTCTCCTTTCGTTTAGATTTTTCTTACTCTTTCTCTAAATCCCTTTGCCCGTGGGTGCAGACAGAACCCCACTGAGTGGAGGAGGAGGACGATTTTAGTGACAGATTGTTCTGTCCTCAGCTGCAGCTCTGCTCTCTGGCACTGAGCCAGGTGGCTGCTTGTCATTCTGTCTTCCCCAAGGCTGCCTCTCTCCTGGAAGCACCACGGAAGCGCCACGGCACCTGGGGTCAAGTCTCTCCAGCTGCCCGGGGCCTGTTCCGGCAGGGGGAACCTCCGTGCGGACACAGCCGAGTTCTGTGATTCCCTGCCCCATTTGTTCTCGGACTAAGTTTGGGCTCCCCTAAAAGCAGACCCCGAAATAAGGATTTCCATGCAAGTAGTTTATGTGGAAGGTAAGCCCAGGAAGCACAGTGAGAGAGCAGTGAGACAAGGAAGGAAGGAAAGCCAACAAAGGGTGTTTTGCTGAGTCGGTTTCTACTGTGGGTACTGGGGCTCAGTCCCTCAGGGACCTTCTTGGGACCAGGTAGAACACTCCCCAAAACTGTCCCACTGGGGGTGAAGGAGCTGAGCTATTTCTCCACCAGCCAGCCCTGGCCACATTGTTTGAGGGCTGTGCCTGAAGGTGTTAACTCCCTAGCACATCTAGCCTGGTCTAGCCTGGTCCCAGCGTGCCTGCCCCTGCAGCCAGAGACAGCTCTCAGAAATGCGAGTCAAACCCACACCTGTTAGATAGGCTGTTATCAAAAAGATGAAAGTGATGGCGAGGCTGGGGAGAAAAGGGCACCCTGCGCACTATTGGTGGGAATGGAAATCAGTACAGCCACCATGGAAAACAGTATGGAGGGGCCTCAAAAAACTAAAAACAGAATTACCATGTGATCCAGCAATCCCACTACTGGGTGCATAGACCAGCATGGTGAAGACAGGCTTGAACTCCCATGTTCATTGCAGCAATTCACAGTAGCTACGATATGGAATCAACCTAACCGTCCATCAATAAGTGAATGTATTAAAAAAATGTGGTGTGTGTACACAATGGAATACTATTTAGCTGTAAAATGAATAAAACTGCCATTCACAGCAACATGGATGAGCTTGGAGAAATAGAGTGTAGAAGGGTGGTTACCAGGGCTGGAGGGGGTGGGGGTAGATGAGGGAGGGGAGAAGTTGGTCAACAGGTACAAAGTTATAGTTAGGAGGAATAAGTTCTATTCCATAGCACAGTGGCTATAGCTAATAATGATGTATATTTCAAAAATAGCTAAAAGAGAAGACTTTAAATGTTTTCCCCGCAAAGAAATGATAACTATTTGAGGTGATGGTTATGTAATTAGCCTGATTTGATCATTCCACAATGTAAACATATATCTAAACATCACATTGTACCCCCTAAATATATACAATTATTATTTGTCAATAAAAAATAAAATGTAACTTTGAAAAAGGACAGAGCTCTCAGGCGGAGGGATAGAAAACGCAGCTGCTGTGTGCCCCCAAGCTGGGCTGAGGGGATCTAGGTGAGGCAGTGACAACACCTGCTGCCTTGTCCTTGGCATTAAAGGGGGTTCGTGTCAACCTGGAGGAAGGTAGTAAGGTCAGGATGGAGGACGTGGTCCTAAGCTTGCACCTGGTAGACATTCTCAGACTTCTATTTAGTTTTAAGTAATATTTACTGAATCCCTACTTTATGTCAGACACTGAGCAAGGAGACTTCATACTCAATACCGTGTTTTATCCTCACAATAACACCGTGAAAGAAGGTATTTGCTATGGCTTGAATGTTTATGTCCCTCTAGAATTTATGCTGAAACTTAATCTCCAATGCAATATTCTTATTATTTTTCGAGACAGGGTTTCATTCTGTTGCCTGGACTGGAGTGCAGTGGTGTCATGATAGCTCACAGCAACCTCCAACTCCTGGGCTTAAGCAATCCTTCTGCCTCAGCCTCCTGAGTAGGTGGGACTACAGGCATGCACCACCATGCCCAGCTGATTTTTCTATTTTTTGGTAGAGATGGGGTCTCGCTCTTGCTTAGGCTGGTCTCAAACTCCTGGCCTCAAGCAGTCCTCCCTCCTCAGACTCCCAAAGTGGTAAGATTATAGGCATGAGCCACCTTGCCTAGCCTCCAGTGCAATATTATTAAGACGTGGAGCCATTAGGTGATTAGGTCAGGAAGGTTCTTCCCTCATGAGTGGGATTAAGGCCCTTATAAAAGAGGCTTCTTACAGTGTTCAGCCTTTTCTGCCCTTCTACTTTCTGCCATGTGAGGACACAGCATTCGTCCCCTCCAGAGGATGCAGCAAGAAGGCTCCATCTTGGAAGCAGAAAGCAGCTCTCACAAGTCACCAAACCTGCTTGCTAGTGCCTCGATCTGAAGACTTCCCAGCCTTTAGAACTGTGAGAATTAAATTTCTACTATTTATAAATTACCCAGGCTTGGGTATTTTGTTATAGCAGCACAAAAGGACTAAGACAAATTGGTACCAAGAAGTGGGGTGTTTCTATAACAAACACCTAAAAATGTGGAAACAGCCTTGGAACTGGGTAATGGGTAGAAGGTGGACGAAACTGGAGGAGTAGGCTAGAAAAAGCCTTGATTGCCATGAACAACTGCAAAGGGCCATTCTGGTGAGGCCCAAGAAGAAGAGGAGAGCTATAGACAGAGCCTCAGTCTTAGA